>VWZW01004955.1:2049749-2315858 GCA_013397115.1 Edolisoma coerulescens | reverse complement strand
CCCCCGCCACTGGCTAAAGCACAATGCACTGCAGTGCCCTCTAAATATTATATATATTTTACATCTATATATATATGCTCACATTTATATACACCCCATATGAACCTACACATATATCCAGCCCTATAAATGTATGCACACACATTTCCAGACAAGAAGATCAAACCATGCTGTGGAACAAAAACAAAATGAGAGAATCAAGTAAACACTCCATGAGGTGACACTTTGTGCCTCCCTCTCATCCTTGGCTCCAAGCACAGTGACCTATTGGTCCAGACACCATAAAAATTGAAGGATACAGCTATGGAAAACAAAAGCGTTCCCTGTTTGATCTTCTGCTTCTAACGTGTGGGATTCATGCATTTTAAACAGCAGAATTAATACTAATCACTGTGGTGGAACTGGGGCTGCCTTTTTGAGCTAAAGTTCATGGGATTCAAAGCTGACCTTCAGAATTTCGCATTCTGCATTTCCACTGTGGATCTTATCTCCAGGAAAGGACATCTTTCCTCAGTAGAAAACTTAATCAAACTGAAGCCAAGAAGAATGCCTGTTTACTTAAACTGCTGCAAGATTTTTAATTACATTTGTTTAGCCTTTTATGGAAATGAATAGAACAATGTAGTCTAAAAAAAATAGGACTTCAAACTGTTTTGTGCACTTTATGTTAAAGGGCTTCCTCTTTGGCTCAAGAACAGTTGGAAGCCTTATTTTATAAGGCTTCTTAGAGAGTAATTAAAATACTTCTTGTTACTACTTTTATCTTTCCTAACTGCTCAAAGTGATTAAATAAAGACACTGAGTAGTTGGTACGAACCTTTTTAGCATCAGCACAGGGAATGTTCAGCCATGTGCCTTTTCCAAAAGCCATGCACAAACTCCTTTTTCCCTCAGACAGGCTTAAAAGCTGTTCAGAGCAGTGTGTTTTGGGGTTTTTTTCCCCTTAAATTATTATTATAAAAGCACTAAGTTATATAACCATTCTTTCTGAGCTGTCCACACCTAGGTGTATTTTAAAAGCTTTACCAACCATTAATTATAACTAATGTCTTATATCAAAATTCATACATTGCTCGACCTGCTCTCAAACTCGTACAAAATTGGCCAGCCCCTGAAAAGAAGTTATGTTTTTCTGACACCAAGCAGTGTTTAGCTGGGTAGGGGGGAGTCTGTAATTGAATTTGTCCCACAACATTTTAACATTTTGCTTTAAATTCTTTTAAAGAGGAAACGAATAGCATCAGGCTGCCATTTATTTACTGAGTGCCCAAGCACCGAGAGTAAAATTAATGGTGTAGGAAGGAAAGAATGATCTTTTTTAGGGAGGGAAGTTAGCTGTAATTCCTATTGTCCAATAAAGATTAATTTTGGGATTCCTATTTTCCATAAAAAAGCCCCCAAAACTTACAGAGCTCTGAACCTTCTGGCCTTGACAAAGCATGAATCTTCATTCAAATCACTTTTCTAGAAGTGCTTAATAACTGCTGAGGTTGAAACATTTAATAACGGGGTTATCAATATTAGTTAGGGGATAAACTAAAGGGAAAATTACCGGTGGTAGAAAAGGTCAAGAAACTCCTTCAGATGTTGTGGAATGAAAAAGTCCTACTTTATTTTATTATAACTTGTTTTAGTTGAATATATTAGATTATATAGTACAATCAAGGAGAAGATAAAAGCATTCTCTAAATTACTACTGCTGCCATCTTTTAATCAAAGATTTTCGCTTACTCACCTGAAACTTCAGGCTTCCAGTCAGAGAATATTTGAATTAGTGAGTTTGTCCTTCCTGGCATGAAGAAAAATGCTGGTAAGCCAGTCCTTGCCCAGACAGAGCCCTGGTCCTTTGCACGGCTCTACCCAAAAGTTAAGCAGGAGAAATGCAGGTGGCATTTAGGTTCCTGCTGAGGGCACTGTGCTGTGTGTCACCGAGATTAATGCAGCCTGCACCAGGCATTGTGGTGGCTGGCACTCGAGATTTATAGAGTGTGCTTGATGAAGATATACACTGGGATTAAATGCTCCTGGACACTGCTTCCCCTGCTCCTCTCTCTGCTTTCCCAACAAGTACAGTTTGACAATTATATGGAACTGAGACATCTTCCAGAAAAAAAGATAATATTTAAAAAATTAAGCCACATGCCTTACTGCCCATTCCAAATATTTTCCATGGATGTTGACATCTGCATGCTAAGTATAGGTATCCACAGTATTGTTTTGAATTCAACAGAATCTCCCTCTATAGTCTCTTTAAGGAATATTGTAAAAATCCTCACTGATAAAGCCCAGCAAGACCCTGCTTTCAGTTGGGAGGCATCTGGCAGTGTGCAGCAGGAGGGCTCTGTAACTTCACAGCTGATCATTCCTCTGCAGCTTCTTGGTGTCACCGGGCAGAGTTCTCCTGGGCTGTGTCAAAACCAGCCCGGAGATGTCCCATCAGTCAGTCTGCAATAACACTGCACCCCCAGATTCCCACTGGAAAGTGTCTGGGTGTTTCATGGACTCAAAACCACATGGAATAGCTTGTACCTTGAGTTCAGCATACACGGAATAGGTGAAGGGATAAAGAGTCTCTTTGTGAGATGTGCTCTGCCTAAGAAAGCCCCAAGATCTCAAAATGCTAAATAATAAACCACTGCTCATTAATATCCCGTGATAAATGTGCGAAATAATTCCCAGCAAATGGAAAAAAATTCCCCTCAGGAGCACTGCAAGCCATTGCTTCAGGTTCACTGCAACTTCAGGCACGTGGCAACTTACACATTCTTTTCCTCTTATTTCCATGTTACATAGCAATAAGAAATAAAATCTTAAAAAAACCCTCTAAAAATCAGCAGAGAAATGTGTTAGTCCACTGATGTGTCTCTATTGCAACTGTGGAAGGCAGTGTCTTTATATTTAAACTTTGGAAAAGTACAACATGAATGAACTCCGTATACTAGGAATTAAATAAAAGAATAATATTTTGCTATTCTGTAACTTCCACTGAATAAAAGTTCTCAGAATGCTTTATGAACTCTATTTGTGTCTTACAATATCCTTGATTTCTCTCATTTTTCTGCTGAATAAGAAATAAAGAGGCTAAACATTTATTGTCCAGAGGTTTACACATTTAGGTACTCCCTAAGTGACTTGGGTTTTAAAAATGTTGAACTGCAAAGGGATGTTGAGCATAGGTCTAGGCAATTTAACTTAACTTTTACATTATTCAAACAGTTTTCAATTCATTAAATAATATTTTTAAAAAGGCTCATTGTGGTTTCCCAGTTCTTCTCAACACACCCATTCTTCTCTCTAAGTACAGGTTTCCTTTCTCACTCAAGATGTCTTTGTTCAACATTTCATCGAAGTGTGATTTTGACAAAACCAAAGAAACTGACTTCAAATATTTTTCTAATCAGGTCTGGTTTGTGCTACTCCATGGTTCTTTCACAACTGCTCATCCACTGTTATTGTAATTTCCAGGGATGCGTTACTCAGGCAAGCCGATTTCTCCTGAATCATTTCCCCTATCTAAGAAGATTTGGGGTTGAAAACTCCTTTTCAGTACATTTGTCATTTAATTCTATAATGTGGTAATTTTACCATCCCCATTCCAAACCCTCTCAGTGCCCATCACCGAGTGTTTTTTATTTTGAAAATTGAGGCATCAGATCAACTTTCAACAGATTCTTTTATCCTTTCTCTCTTCCTTATTATCCTTGACTGCTGAACTTGGAAATATTTTTTGCGGGTAAGTAAGGATTTGCAAAGGACAAATCACTTAGGAAATGTAAAGAGATGATAAACAAGGGGCAGTGTCAATTTTAACAGAAAAAAAAGAAGCAAAAGCAATCAACCAAACACAGAGCAGCTCCAACAAAAGCTTTTGTTATACCTGGGTGACGTGTGAAGAACATTTTATCAGCTATCAGAAACAGGCTTGAGGATTTAAACCCTGTATCTTTTCTGGCCACAATAAAATCTTCCAGGCTGGTTTTCCTTTTCTTTTCTAAGCGATGAACACATAATGAATATCTTTCAAAGAACTTTGAAAAAAAGTATCCTTGCAGACAACAGCAAATCGTGTCCCCTCCAACCCAGAATCTTCTTAAAGCCTTTCCTGTTGCTTTTGTGCTTTAAGGGAGTTATGGTCCTTTCTATAAAGAAGAATGAAAATTATTGTTCTTATTGAACTATATTGAACTTGCATAATAAAATATTTTATTCGCTGTTGTGAAAATGACAACATTTTGTTAAGTGCAGCATATCTGAAAAACAGTTTCACCAGAATTTTTTTTTTTTTTTTTTTTTTTGATAATTGACATGGAATCCTATTTAACTTGTCAATGCTTCTCTCTTCAGTAAAACTACTACTTTCAAATAGCAGGAACATTTTTATCAAAATATATAGAAATTCTGAAAAGAATAAAGCCTGGTATATTTTGAGGATGATATCAGTCAACAAAAATTCCTTATTCCTTCTCTGAAATTTAGAATTAAATTTACCTGTGTATCATCTTGTTAATTTTTGTTTTATTTACTAATTACAGTGTTATTTTCTAGAATCTGACACATTTGATTTTTAATGTAGATGGAAAAATGAGTGTGTTACTTTGCATTAGGTGTGCATGATGTATTTGACTCACTTGTCTACGCTGTGTTTTGGTTCAGTTTATTTTTTTAATGTAAAATAATATTTTGAAAACTAATAAATGTGATCAAGTTTGAGGTGCTTAATCACATTTAAAAATCCCTCAGTGCCATATTAACATCTTCATAATTCATGAAATAATTTTTAGGTTTTAGGAAAGAAATTGCATTTTAATCAATGGTTGAATAAAGCTAAAAGAGACATGAAGTGGAAGATATTTCCTTCTTCACAGATCTCTCAAGCTGCACTTTTTCTCTTCTGGTTTGAACTTCCTATTTCTTAGATTTTCTACTCAATATTTGTCTCTCATGCCATAGTACCAGAATTAGTTAAATCTGGAACATTCTCAGGCATTAAAACTTTCTGAATGTGTCTAAGAGTGTGTCAGGGAGCATATGAGAGGGAAAAAAAGATCAGAGTGGACAAGAAAAATTTTATGTGATTTGTGGTATGAAGTCTTTGTTATAATACTTTATATTACATTATTACCTTATATTTTCCTTTATATTGCTTTAACTCCTGCTACTGCCAAAAGTCCAGAATTGGTAGGGAAAACCTATTGGCCAAATCATTCACTATCTACCAAACACAGCAATTAACAGGAGTAATTAATTCCCTGCTGAATGCTTGAAGTAGGAGGGGAACATATGGAGCTTGTATCTCCTATTTCAAATATTGATCCACTCATCGAGCCTAACCATAAGTAAATAGTAATGCAGAAACTACAAGCATTATCTATAGATCAGCTGTAATTTCCCCCAGAAAATGCAGTATATATGCCCTTGCAAAAAGGCAAGAACATAATCAGACATAAAAGTCAAGCTCGTGCGTCATTGATGCAGAGCATTGAGACTTTAGAGAAAACAAACTTGAGGAATTATCAAGACTGCCCTTTATATTTTCCTGCAGGGCATTTCATGTCAGCCATGAGTTCTTATTAAAAATCACTTTTAAAATTATGATATTTGAGTATTCACTTATAATTTATCATCTTTTTCATGGAGATGCATGATTAATGAAGGGAAACTGAAAGGTAATTGAAAAGTACTAATAAAATTTTATATATTGGATCTGTTATTTTTAATTTTCCAAAGGATCATCAGAAAGCTCCTTATCACTTAAGTGGAGTCTCTTTAAATGACCACAAGATGAATATTATGGGCTTCAACCTCTATCAGAGATTTCAAAAGGAGCAGGGCCTTACACATGTACAAGTCCTGTCAAGCATCTTTTCTGCTGCTGTCTTTTGCCCAAGAGAGCCTTTTATTTGAGCTCAGTCTTTCCCTCAACGCAAGATTAAAACCCAAAAAGCCTTTTTATGTGAATAGAAATACTTGGCTTATTTAGCATGAAAAAGCAAAAGGATTTGGAAGTAGCTCTGTTTACCTTTTAAAGCAAATTAACTTTTTAGTTAGTGTGCATTTGTACCAGTTAATTTCACTCAGACGAATCAATCCTGTCTCGTATTCCTGTGGAATTCTGTGTGCAGACCATGCAGAGGTGGAGGGGATGCATGAAAACAAGAGATGCTGAGCTGCGTTTGCTCCCCTGTATCAAACAGGGCCCAGCAAGAGGAACTGCTTTATTTCCAACCAGAGCACCCTGAATGGCTGGAACAAGCCTTTGAAGACGCTACAAAAACAACACTCCTGTGTTTCTAATTTCTCATCAGTCCCTCCCTTTAGAAATGCATGAACTTCCATAAATGACAAATAATGGCTGAGGAGAACAAGCAGAGATGAGCAGCTGGCTCGTTGGTGTTCAAAGCTGGCTCCAAAGCCATCTCTGTAACAAAGGGAAAGGAATCCAGAACAAAGTGTGACACATGGGTTCAACCAGCAAAACACAACAGGAAAGGAATCCAGAACAAAGTGTGACACATGGGTTCAACCAGCAAAACATCAAAGCATGCCCTGGCTCCAAAAAGGAACTGTTTCATTGGCAGCTTCAAGGACAATGACCATTTGCATACTGAACCATCAGCTGAGTTATCTGTGGTCGATCAAAGGCATTGAGATCTGAGTGGTCAGGATTATGAATTATGTATCAGTTAATTACACGTTAATGCTCGAGTCTGAGTCAGAAACGCTCCGTGTTTGCTCACAGGAACAACTTTCCTCAATCTGTGTTGTTCAGGGATCTTTTACTGCAATTGCCATGCCAATGACTTTGGTGGACAGACAGTTCTGATGTAAGAGCAAATCTGTTCTAACTAGGGCTACAAGAGGTGGCAGCAGTATGTAGTCAGTGCCTTTTTCTCCCTTTTCTTTATATACATGTTCTATAATTATACAGATGCTGGGCAAGAATAGCTCAACGAGCATTGATAAATCCTTCCGTTTATTCCAGCTGAATTATTTCCATTTTAATTTTAGTACCACCATGTGTGAAGTCTCAATCGCTGAAAAAACTTTCTTCTGAAACCTCATTTGTCCCGTGGTTCTTCTAAAATCTGAGGTCGATATTTAGAATTAGCTTCACATTTACAGGGTTTGAAATGTGCTTTTGTGACTTGTGCAATCAAGATGCAATTTCACACAAGCTACTGCAAACTAATAATGAGGTTCTCAGTGATGTGAAGATTCAACTGTCAGTTCAAAGCTTTCATTTCCAAGCCATTCCATTCATTAGAAAAAAGAACATTTGGAACAATGTTTGTAAGCTGCATGATGAAGAATCCTGGGGGATCTGAGCAGAAGCAGTTTACAAAGAACCCATCTACAGAAGAACTTGTGTCGTTTGCGACAAGGGCACAGCAATGCCGATCTCTAATACATTTTTACTTCCTCAATTAACATCACACAGCTCTACACAGCTTATTATCATTAGATTTCAAAGCACTTTACAATGTCTACTGTCATCAGCCATCAAAAACACAAACCTAATTGTTCATTAGTGGTGGCTGTTATGTTTATGCGGTGCCTTGGCAGTGGAATTTTTTCCACGTAGTACTTGTGGCTACATTCATCCCACTTAACGACACCATTTCCAGGCAGTAAAATATGGTCCTGTATATTGTTAAAATAATCCAGGGAATGTCTCTGGACTAGACCAATTTGCATTGTCCCAAACAACTCTCGAACCCAGCAGCTGGAGTTTTCCAGTGGCGACTCCCCAAAGGCCATTCATGGGCAGCCACCCTGCTTTGGAAGGTAGGAACTTGATCACAGAATCACTGAATAAACAAGGTTGGAAAAGCTCTCTGTGATCACTAAGTCCAACCTGTGCACAGGGTTGATCTGTGACAATTGGTTTCAGCATCTGGGAATGAAAACTTAATAGTGTCGTTTCCATTAGCCTGATAACACCTATTTTAAAATTGAAAACAATGTTTGGTCCTTTTCTACAGATATTGTTCTTTCTATGAGGGTTTAGGTTTTGGTTAAAGGGTAATTTGGTCATTACTGCTAATCAGGTCTCCTTTATTTTCCTCTTCCAAATGCAATGTTAGATGAAAATGAGGTTTCAAGAGTATGTCCTGAAGAATTTTGTGTAGAACATTGTTTTGCTGTGCTGTTGTTTTTCCAGGCACATCCCGTTTGTCAGAATTTTTCATGATTTAGGAAGTTACAAAGAGTTGAGTGAGTATTTACAGAATTTAACAAACACTGAGGTCTGCTAGGTGGGCAGTGGGAGCTCAATCCAACACCCTTTCCACATCCCAGGTTCCAGGTTACATAAACCAAGAGATTCTTACAGAAATTGGGTTACAGAACCTTCCCACACAAATCTCAACCCCCCACAGCTCTCATTGCCTCATTCTTTATTTTATACAAAGCAAAACACCAGATGCCTCTCACTGAATTAATCTTACTGATTTTAAAAAAAAAAAAAGTCTGTGGAAAGAAGGAACACAAGTGGCTGATTTTATTGTATTTTAGGTACCAAGTTAAATTCTCTTGTTTTCTGAGTACCCTACCTACTGAACGATTTGATGAGAAGAATATCACTTTCTGCTCCTTTTATCTCCTTTGATTTTCTTACAAATGCTCAGAAGTAAAACAACCCACTACATGGCTAATGAAACATTTGCTAACTAAAAAAAAAAAAGAAAGTATTAAAAGAAAATTTAGGAAGCAAAAGCAAACTGAAAATGTCATTTCCGTTGACGTAATTTTTCTCCCAAAGGCCCTTTTCTTTTTCTTTCTCTTCAGCACTCTGAAGTGACAGAATTAAACTTCCTTTCAAAATAGCAATAAAGAGAAGTTTTAAAGGAAACTGATCTTTAACAATAATTTAAACTTCTAGAACAATGCAACCAGAAATCCTGAATAAGATTAAAATCATAAAGACCACCTGTGGATTTATTTTCTTTTTTTGGTTTCAAGCACCATTTTAACTTTGCATCATTGATCCTCAAAATAACTCCTGCTAACATGTGGTTCTGAGTTGAATGAACTCAGATCATCTGCTTTGATTTAAATATTGATTCTTTGTAATGTATGAGAACATCTGCCTTTTTGAATTCCTTTCCATCCTCCTTATTACTAAAAACATCATCATTTTATCTCTGGGATTTGGTGCTTAAATAGCATTTCAACTATACCATCTAATGAACTCAGTCAGAAAGGATTCATCTGCTGACATCTGAGGAAAATACAATCCAGATTTCCAAACACTGACTTAACAAAACATGACATCAGCAAGTTACTTCGTATTATATTAGGGAAAATTGCCTGTCTCTTAACCTGGAGCCAGAGTGCATAATTACACTGATAAAGAAGTTGAACAGGTGATAAAAAGTTCACCTAGCTAGGAAAAAGGTTTAAAATAAACTGGAAAGCACAATTATTTCCCATTACACTCCAAGAGAGAACTGATGCCTTCAATGGATTAAGAGACAGAATCAGCCTCCCTAGCATTAGGACGCTTCCCAGAAAACAGTGAATTATGTGGATAATACTGGAACATCCACTTTTCAGCTCAGATTTAAATCTTTTGTAAAGAAATCATTTATGCTACGCTGGTGTCCAAACCTTCCAGAGCTCAGAGACTCACAGACATCTTCCTTCCTATGGAAACTGGAGCTCCAGTTCTTTCTCCTCTCTTACAGAGGAAGGCTTGAAGGCTCTTCAGCAAGTCTGCTGAGATATGCCCCACCTGGTTCACATGATGATATATAAAAATAAATAACACTTAAAAAAAATCCCTTATGTTCTATTTTCTCTGAGAAAAAAGAGCAGTGGGTCAGAGACGTGTCTTTGTCTTCGCTTCATCTACCTTGAAATAAAACTCTAAATGTTGTGTAACGTGTATGACTTCCATATGAACCAGCAAGATGGCAGAAAGACAAGGGTCCTTGACATTGTTGTCTTTCCAAGAGTGTCACCTCAGCTCAAGCCAGCTACATCCACTTGGCTCGTTCTGATACAAATCTGAGAGGTGTTTTTCAAAGTGAAGAAAAGGTCCAAGTGACTTTCCCTTGCCTGTCCTCTCTCCAGCCACACCTTTCCTGTACCTGTGGAACTTTACCTCAGTGAAATACTCCAGAGGCAGGATACAACTGGAAAATGCTGCTGGTGTATCAACATATAACTCAAGTGAGATCTTGCCCTCTGATGTGTATTCCTTCTTCTAACATGCATCACTCTGGAAGCAACTGAAGTTACATTGAAAATTCTAGTTATTTCAGAATAAAAATATCCAAATAGGTGATTTCCACTGAAGTTACTATAGAAACTGTGAGAGTGGGGAAATTAATTCTAGCTCTCTAACAAGAGTCAAGAATAACCACTTTCCATTACATATGCATAACCATGAAACTATGTTAGCTCATATAAAATAATAATTATGAAAATTATTTTTTCATGAAGTGGATTTTTATTTTTAAAAGAACCATGAGCAAGCAAGACGAACCAAACTTTGAAAAATACTCCGTGCAGTGAGCCAGTTATCTCACCAAAAAAACTTTGACAAATGTAGGGGTTTTGAAAAATCTCAGCCCGACAGCCCATTTTTGACAGTACCTCTGCTTTCCTCCTTTCTCCTGTGCCTACAGATCCCAGCAAACAACAAGGGTGGGTGATCTATACGTTCCTCCATGTGCCACACACGTCTCAATGCACACCCCAGTGCCATTTCCAGAGACCTGAGTAAGCAAGAAATGCATCATCAAACTCTCAGCTGGCAGATGTTTTGTCAGGTGGGAGCGAGGAGCACTGGAGTGCCCTACACAGATTTATGAAGCTTCAGCTGGGCACAGCCCCAGTGGCTGCTCCACAGCCAGGGGCTTTGCAGGATGTGGCATGTTTAGAGCAAACCTTGTGCTTTTTTATTTTCCTTTCATTGTTACCGTGCTGCCCGAGTGCTTTCTCTCTGAAACAAGGAAAAAGCATCCACAGGAACTGTCTGCAAATCCTTGCAGCTTAATTGCTTTCATCTGGGGACTTGTTATTGTTAAATTTAATAGACATTGGGGTGTTCTCTACTGAGACCTTTAATGTGTTTGGGGCTTTAGAGATCTCTGAAGAAAAATTGAACTTATGGAGAGAAAGTCAATGGCCCACTGACTAAGGAAAATCATGCACCTGCTTAGGAACATCTTTCTTTCACTATTACACCATGGTATTTGGCTCCTAAAGGACCAGGCTTGACTGGGCTAATTTAAACCTTTTAGTCTTGCTGTGATTATAAGATGATGTCCAGCATGAATATCCCTATTATTCCTTGGGAAGTGGCATAGAGGGTAGTTTCTTTTCAGAGTTATGTATTTCTAACAAACAGACAGAGAGTTCATTATTAAAAAAGTGGAGGTTTTATAAAAAGGAAATACTTCATACAGGCAGGCACATAGCTGAGCTTCCTGTTTGCCTTCATGGTATCAATGTTTTTTCTACGCATGTGAAGGTATGTCAGGATTCACTGTCAGATTTCATCCTTTATAACCTGGAGTTTAACAAGAATTTTGGTTTTCTGGTATCTTAATCTGCCCCAAATCAGCCCATAAATATTTTAAAATTAAGGAAAAATCCTGGTGTCTAGAGATTAATAGATTGATTTCCAACCTCATGAAATGAGGTCAACAAGTTTGGTTTTGCAATTTTAAAAGTTTATCCATAGCAACGGTTTTGAGTTTTAGACAATACTTCTATTCTATAATAAACTCTTCTGCCTGGCTGGAATTACTAAATGGATTACACTGAGCTTGGTAATAAAAAAAAACCAAACAAACAAAGTATTCATTTTTTTGTCCTTTTAGCCAAATAGTTGGCTTGTTTATATAGTTGAATACATATAGAATTTAAAATGTTAAACCAAACAGCAACTACTAGCACAAGGAGAAAACCTGGATGTGGAATGAAGAGATACTTTTCAGATGAGAGGCAGAAGCAGATGGAAAGCTGATGAGGCAAGGAAATGGCAACCTGGGACTTTATCAAGCCATCCAGGTGGCAAAGCAAAGTGGGCTTAATTCAGAAAGATACTGAGAAATTCTTGAGATTGAGCTCCCTGATAGTCCCTCCAGAGGAAATATTACAGCAGGCAATTAATTGTATACTGCTTTTTGACAATAGCTTGCCAGGAGAAATATCTTACAAGAACTTTACAAGAACTTGGATTTCTTTCGAGTGCATTGGTGACAGCTTTTAAAAACTCCATGGGAAGAAGGCTTGGGTTTGATACTTCATGGATTTAATCTGAGTTATATTTTAATAGCCCTGAGGTGTAAATATCATAATATCTCCTTCCAGAAGTGAAAATAATTCATAAGACTAAAGTTTTGATAAAGCTCCTAGACTGAGATGATACAGAGAAAATAAAGATGTTGAGGACCTTTGCACCAGAAAGAAAAGGCATTAGTGTGAAATACTTTGGATTCCAAGGATTGTCATCTTTAGAGAAAAGAAGATTTTATCAGAATGATGCTGTCTCAAAAGTCTCTGAACTCCCACGTACAACAGCTGTCAATGCTCAACCATTTTCCATGACCTGTCCCAACTTCCCTCATCTGCTTTTGCCCTCCCACACCTTTAGAAGTGACAGGCTGTAACCTCCCTGCACGTAGGGACCACGGGAAGAGTGGTTTGGACTTTTTTAAACTTTTATCCTCTTGGCTACTGGCAAGGTCACAGGAGTTTAGAGAGTCCTGAGTGTGCCATAAAATTGACTATGCAGAGAGCATCAGTCTCTGCACTCAGGGTGATCTTATCCGAACAGCAACAGGGGAGACATGAGTGACAAGCCTCATCTGGAAGGCTGTACAGAAATGGGAGTGCTGAGGAAAAACCGATCTCAAGGAAAAGCTTTGGAATGTTAATGGGAATGAAAATAGTTAAGATGTGATTAAAATAAAGACCGTATTATATAGGAAATAAAAAGGAAGATTTGGACAAATGACTTGTCGTATTTTTCTGATCAGATTCTGAACTTGCCACCTATGGAAAAACCATGCAAAAAACAAAAGAATGCTAATTTTTAGATATTTTGTGAAAACTTCAAATTCTACTGAAGCCAATGAGTGCTGAAGGTACTGAGAGACACTTTCTAAAACTGAGAGGGTTAAAGGCAAAGTGGAGGAAGACTGGAGTGCATCCTGTCAGCTCTTTGATCCCCGGTGACAGCCTTCCCACTGAGCCACCATGATTTTTGCTTGGATTTATTTCTAAAGTAACAGGAAGCTGAACTTTTTTTGTTGTTGTTTTTGTGGCAGGGTGAATTTTTCTTTTCTAATTTTCCCTTTCTTCTTAACACACACTGAACAAGGAAAGTGGCTCTGGGATATACATCTCTTGGGGAATATGTATTCATTAGCAGCTTAACTGCAATGCTAGCACACAGTAGAAACAGCTGCATTTCAGCTCTCCCTCAAGAATTGTGTTGTGTTTTGTCCTAGAAGGCTAAAAAAATGCAGAGAAAAACAAGTGAGAAGTGTTACAGAAAGGTTCTAGCAAAATTGCATGCAAATGGAAAAGATTCCTATCAAAAACAACCACTGTGAAATACATATTTAAAATATGACTCAGTCCTTAAACAGCAAAAAACATCAATTTGCCAGTTGTCATGTGCTTTAGAACCATTTGTGCCATTTATTCTGAAGCAGCATCACATTTATTTTCCTGACCTGCTGTGAGAAAGGGTTTGAGATGTTACTGCCACAGTTGAAATATGTTGCTGTGTTCAGGGAAGATATTCAGCACTGTGCTGCACATAATAAGCTTCACCACTCATCTGACAATTAGTCATGTTGACACATTTTTATAAATTAGACCGAACGATCATTTTCAGATGAGACATTTTCCCTGCAGAAGGAATCCTTCAGCTTTGCAGGGCACACTCAAAGTCAGGCGTTTACCACAATGGAAAGCAGTCTCTGTTGTGGAAAAGAGAAAGGTGCCTTTTGAACATGCCAAGAGGAAAATGAAATGTGAACTAAATTTATGGTGGCAACAAAAAACCATTTTCTTCAAGTGAAGAGACGTTTCACATAGCCCAACACTTCTTCTGGGCTAATTGTTCAAGTTCTATATATCAGAGTATAACCAGAGGTAAAACAAAGCAAAACAAATTCCACTAATGAGTGTGGTCCAGATTCTCAGAGGGCACAAACCAGCTTAGTTACACCAAATGCCAGAGTCAAGCAGCTATTTCAGAGATGCAGCTGGTACTGCAGAGCCTTAGAAAGAACTAGAAAGTGACAGAATAATATTTCTCCTTCTGCACGTCTGTTTTGACTGATGGGTTTCTGATGAATTTCCATTAAATATGAAATACTGTGCTAGGTACATATTTTTAACTGCCTGGTAGTTAATTTTACAGTTTCGAGCTGAAGACCCGGAGCTCTTCAGTGAAGGATGTAACTACAGCTAAGTAATCTGTCTGGTTAATTATTCCTCTCCTAAACACTGATAAATACAAGTTTGAGAAAGCACCACAGGCATCTTTTTAAGCAAATACTTTCCATATTTATGTATTTGTATACCCAATCTGACAGAAACTACAAATTACTGCAGAACACCATATTAGGTATAGCACTATATTTTCCATGTGGGCAGAATACAATTCCTGTAGTCTGAAAAACGTTTAAAAATGACACATTCACACATCTGGAGACTTTGTATTTGTGAAGGTCAAGGCACACAGATGTTTCACTCGTATGTTCTGCAGCACAAAGCAGTCACACCTGTCAGCGGTGCAGAGAGCTGTGCTCCTGCTCCAGAGTGGATCCCAGCAGGTCCCTTTTGCCAAGGGCTGTCTGTCTTCAAGTCTCCCCCACTCCACAGAAATGTTCCAAAAAAGCTCTGGCTGTACTCTAGCAAGTGGTGATGGTGATGGATTCACTCTCACCAGCCCTCTTCCTTCTGCCCTGACCTTGCGGTTTGCTGGAAGAGCTCCACAGAAATCACTGCAGAAATCTTTTCATCAGCACCCAGACCCACCTGAGCATTGTGAGAGGCAGAGTGGAGCCCTGACAGCAGGAAGCTCCACCTCACTTCAGGCTGCACACTTCATTTGCATCGCGATTTGTTTAATGACATTAAAGACAGCCGAGCGCTCGGGTTTGACTGCAGTGTCACCTGGGTTTAAATTTTCTTGTAAAACTTGCAAATTCTTGTTATTAACTTCCAATCTTTTGTTCTAACTCTCACATCCCATCCCAGAATAATGAATTCTGCTCCCCAGGCAGCCCTCCTAGCCAGTTTTATAAGTCTATCAACATGCCCAAGTATATTTAAACAGCCTGGAGTGTGACAAACTATGCAAAATGATCAAAGAACTTCAAAGTGTCAGAGCACCTCACAAGGCAGATCTGTGCAAAGGTATCAATTCTTACTTTGCAAATATTTGCAAGTAAAAAAAGAGATTTCCATGAATTTGTCAAAAGGCAAAAAGTGTCACTTCTCCCAGTAAATACAATTTTTCATTATGACAGCAGTAAAAATATAGAGTGGTGTATATGTACTCTGAGCTCTGCATACCTTGTAAAAATGAATGAGATCATTACAGCAAAATCACAGGAAAATAATCATGGAAATACCATGATTTTAGTGAGGTTTTTCTTTTTTTTTTTTTACTTTTATCACACATTTTTTATATACTTGGATATCAACTGATATACGTGGATCACTACTGCTACAATTTAGGAAAGAGTTCTCTGTAATGCTCTATACACTTTAGCAACATGGCTTCTGTGTTGAGGAGGTTATACTATTTGTAATATTCCATGGTAATTCTCTTATTCTTTATTGTTGTTGAACTGAAACCTCTCTTTTTCATTTTTAATTTGAGCTTATTTTTATGTCTTTGGTTCACTATCTGAAGAAATTAAAGAAAATAATTTTAAAAGCTTCATAAGATACACTTTACAAAAAAAAAAACATTTAATGCTTAAGCAGAGATAAAACTTTTATCAAAAAACTAATGCAGAAAAACTAGAACTGTTACTCAGAATTGCTCCCTTGAAATTTCCTATATGTTCATACTTCTCTAAGTATCAGAGCCACTACAACACAGAAAGCCAAACACTCATTTAAGCCCTCAGCCTTCCTGAAAAACCACTATCTACAGTATTTGATGTTCAAAGATTTGCTTAGGTTTGTTGCCAATAATTCTTTGAAAACTACTCTGTCTTTATATGTTTGTGTACTCCCTGGGTCCCTGAATTAAATATTTTCAGACTGTTTTTCCAGGCAGACACACTGTTTCTCTGAGAGACCAGAAGAAGAATGACTGGGGGCTTATTCACTGAGGGAATCCTACCTGCATGAAAGAGCAGCACTTCTTCCCTTCCATTTTCCATTTAAAACAAAGCCCAACATGCATAATAAAGATGTCAAGTTTCTGACAGATTGGAAAGAACACAGGGAGCAGTCCTGTGAGCCCCAGAGGTAAGCAGAACAATTTCATAGGAGATTTCAATTTGGATGTGCATTGCGAGTCATTTCAACACTGAGAAAGATTTAATGTCAACATCAGTTGATTCAGTACTGACATCATCTCAGAATTTCACCTGTTCTCCCTTGGGAACAGCAACTCAGCCTCCAAGTTTACTCCAGACTGATTTTTATTACATGAAAACAGTCACTGAATAATTGTCAATATAATTAGAAAAAGCCCCCACGTTAATCCACACAGAGGATTTCAGGCTAATTCACTGAAGAGAAGAAAGCAGACATTAGCTAAAAATTCCTCTGGCTACGCATCTCTGCCAGGAATTCTCACACTAATAAAGAAATCAGTTCTAAAGATTGTTTTTATTCTCCCATCTTTCCAGCCTTTGCCTTCTCTCTCGTGACTCCCTTAGGTTCACTGGTCATCATTCTCACCACTCCTCCTTTATATCAATCTGTCTTCAGCGTCTGACTTCCCACCCCGTATTCCTCCAGTTTTAAACAAAATCACCTCCCCCAAATTACCTTGCATTCAAGAAGCTGCTCAGTTCCAGGAGAAGTGATGATGTGCTATGAGTGTAAAAGTGCCACTTTTTCCTCTAGGCCCAGCAGTCCTGGGGCAGTTGCCAGAATTATAGTGGCTTTCAAGTGGAGTTTACAAAATCAGGCTGGTTCCAAGGCAGTGTTTACTGCTCCATAATTCCATCTAATCCCCACAGCTACTGACATAAACTAATTGCATGTACACATATGATCCCATTACGAATGGTGCAATCCAGATGGTGCCAATCTGGGACTGCAAACAGAGTTCCAGTGCTGTCAAATGCATGCCAGGCTTCCCTGCTGCATTTACATCTCTATTCCTCCTTTGTCATGGGCATTTCCTGCTCAGCTGCTTGGGCAGCAAAGTAAAGCCACGGAGTCAGAAGTCCCCATGGAGAACATTGTGCAAAAGATGTCCCCAGAGACTTTGAAAACTCACCAATGTCTGAAAAGCTTTAGATTTTCCTTTAAATCATTCTGTCCTTACTATCATCACTGCTAACACCACCACTATTTATTATTAATTCAGCAAGCCTTCAGAACTGCTGTGCTTAGCAATGATCTGCTTGCCATGGAACCTGAAATCTCAGCTACAAAAAGACAATTCATACCTGAAAGAACATCTGGTGTGTCCTTATTTAAGTCGAAGTAGGACATGCAAACTAACCCTCCACATAGCTTGTGGATTTTTCCTATATCACCTCACCAGATAAATAACAAGTAAGCTAAAACATACCTACACACCAAAAACATCCAAAAAACCCAACCAACCAAAAAAAAAAAAATTATGATTTTCTCTTTCTTTAGAGGTAAACATATATGGGAATTGCCAAGTAATATTTGTCTTTCAAAAAAAGGAGTTGGTTCTAAACTTATTTTTCCATAATTTAATAAAGTACTGGTGGAGACTAACGGAAGGATCTTCCATATTTCCAGGGATGCTGCATGGGTGTGCTTAGATCCTGGACACACAGTGAAGACTACTTATTAAGTTTGGGAAACCGTGTTCCAAGAGTGCCAGTGACCACATAATCTCCTAGAATGTGTTAGGTCTTTGTGGTATATTTAAAGCCATTTATATTGATTCTCCTCTCACTTTTTAATTCCATTGATTCTGGAGATGTTACCTGGATCAACACCAGCTGCACTTTAAGTGAATATGAGTCTGATTCTGGCAAGTACTCGTGGCACTTCAGCTTTCACTTTCTATCTGCATTCATGCAGGTAAAATTTACTTTTCACAGCAAATTTGAAGTCAACTGAAAGGCCACTAGCCTGGCTCGTGTGAATTCAATTTAGAATTCAACTGAACATTCACCAGCTCTATTTTGTTGTTGTTGTTATTTAGTCAGCTCTGGAAAACAGCAAATGCAAAATGCACAGCTGATATGAATAGCCTGAATCTGTGGAGATCTGAAAAGCCCAATCATTCAGGGGTGTAAATCAGCCTGGTGGCTCTGCTGGAGCCAGCGGTCATGCACCAAGGGCTGAAGGCACTGAGTGATTCTGACATCAATCCTGATTCTTTGCATGTTAAAATATAAGTGCAGACGATTTTATGATTGTTATTATTGCTCTTCATATTATTAACCAAACAGTTCAAAATTACTGTATTCAGTTTGAATTGCTTCTCACAAAATCACTAACAGAAATCCTTTCTGAGCATGCAAGAGGCACTTCAGTATTTCATGAAGTGTTAAATTGGCAAAACAACAACACGAGTTCATTACTGCAGATTCTTTCCAGATGGAACCATAAATGTTCTGTACTTCACTGAGCGCCTGCGGTACAAAGCAAGACTTGAGTAGTCTGACCACTTTTTGAGGAGTGATATTTCTCATAGTGATCATTTATTTTTGCAAGAAAGGCACTGACTGAAAGCAGAGCGGGGAAAGGAGGATTCCAGAACACCTCTGATTTATTTGCATCTGGTTTTCAGTTCCCAAGCTGAAGCTTTCTCCACTTCTCCACCTGTGAACTCAACACAGGGAGGCTGAGCCCGAGCCCTTCTCCACACCCCTGAGCACAGGTGCTGACAGCCCACGAAGGGAACTGCAGCACACAAAAACAGCAGAGCTAATTGTGCATTCTAAATGCAATGAAATTTCCAAATGATAAAACCAAGGGAATACTGTTCTTAGAAATTTTAACTAATGATTGCATATGCAATGACAAAAGGAAGTTATTCTAAGTTTTCCAGTTGTGTTCAAGAGAAACTACGAAATGCTCTGAATTATTTTTTCCCTAACTATGGCAGTTCTGTCCACATTTTTATGTATTCTTAGAATATAAAAAAATATGTTTATTTGCTGATTTCAAAACATGAGTTTAGTTCAGTCTTACCCCAGTGTAAATCAAGAATAATTCCAATGGTGTAAACCAAACAGGAACAACACATACATACAAATATTTAAATTTTTATCAGATGTATAATATTTAAAATATAATCAGTTATGTCCATCCACTGTTTTTTGGCTAAAGGAAAAGTCGCACCAAAATTTTCAAATGCTTTTAAAGATGATATTGATACATTTTTGTCTTCACTTTGAAAAGGCTTTGCCCCAAAGCAGAATCATTTCATTAATCTATGCCATTTCTTCCTGTGAATTTGCTTTGCTTCCACTGTTGTACTGGAAATTCCAATCAATCTGTTCATCCACTCCACCTGAGCTGTTCTTTAAACAAATAAATTAGATTTACTTGTCCCCTTGAATACATCAGCATTTTGATAACATTTGTCTCTAGTTAGAAATTATTATTTTTAATAATCTTTTCAAATGCCTAAAAGAGGTTGCTCCTTTTTCTTGGAAGTTTAGGTATAAAAATAAATATGGAAATAATGAAAGAGCAAACTAACAACAACATATTCATCTTCTGCTTCAGAAAGGTTGTGATATCTTCAAAGGAGCATCCAATAAGAAATTATGTTCACTGGTTCCCAGAGTTTTTTTGAACAATCAAACTCCCTTGGAAAATGTTAATCCCACAGTCTTCCCCATGTCCATAATCCCACAGTTCACCTCCACGTCAGCAAGCTCATCTCACTCCTTCATGCAATAAACTACCCATATCCCACAAACACATCAATTTCTCTTTTGTTAAATCTCTGCTTGTGCATTTAGCAGCTCAAAATGGAAATTTCCTTAAGTTTCAATCAAGAAACTCATTGCAGTAAAATGATATTTGCCCCAATTAAAAAATAAGCACTACTTACAATGTGATGAGATTAACTTTGTGGGAAAAGTGGCTTTTATACGTTTATTTTGACTTTAGCTTTTGTACTGAATTTAAAAAATAAGAGAAGCTCTCAAAATTCTTAATTGAGTAACTCTTTTAGAAATCAAAATAAGGTCTGTAGTACTATCTTGTGCTGCTACAGAAGGCACAACTTTCCTCTCCCACTCTCTCTGCTCATATCATTTGAAATGTCTGTAATGGCACTATAAAACTTGGCTATGTTGATAAGGCACTTTGGTAAGACTTTCATCCCAAAGAAACAATGAAAACTTTATTGCTCTTGACAGAGCTGATAGACAGGGAGCAAAGTCCTATTTTTGTGGCATCTTCAGGATGAATTCTGAAACCACAGGGCTGTTGAGAATCCTACGTAATCCAATACTCTGGCATTAAATAGGGCAAGAGCAGAAACAAACCCCACAGTGGCAATAAACTCCCATAGACATCCCCAGGGTCACACCTCTAGTCCTTGGGCATCCCACCACAATTCTTCTCAAACTCAGAACCAATGAATCTGTCATCAGGTTAGCAGAAAAAGTTGATTTCTATGAATATATAAATTTCCATATGCCACAGTCCAGAGGTTACAGCAAAACTCTCCAAAAGCAGAAACATTCAGAGTCCTCAGACTCCTCTGAAAACACCACCAGCAGCTGAGACCTATCTGTGCATCTGAAAGCACAGACAGTGATCTGAATGAATATCCCTTATATAAACATACTAGCATGTTAGGAAGGAAATTAAATATATCCCTTTAAAGGCTTACTCTTCAGAAAATTCATATATTTAACACTGTTTCTTCAGAATATGAGGACAAAAAAAATACAGGTTTGTTCAATTTTAGTTGTATGGATGTTTGTATCTATCTCTGTGTTCATTAAGTATCACACAGATAAAGCAATATACCTACACATTAAGGTAGAACAGCCCAGCAGCCTGACCATGTGCTTTAAAACTGTTGCCTGCTGTAGATCAACTGCTTTATTTATGGATTTTTGTGTCAGGATTTACACCAGCCTCGCTGGAGAAGTTCCTTAACCCATTTGCCTACATCTCTCTAACAGCACTAATGTCAAACTACCTCTTTCTTCTGGAGTCTGATAAAGAGGAATGAGTTACAGTTTTGAAAAGGCTCCAAGGAGAAAAGTATTCCACAGTCATTAAACTGTGCTCTCAGAGATAATCAACCTCCAGAGGGAATGATGGCAAAATTACCTTTTTTCTGCCCTCTATCTGTGTGTTAAGTCAGGTTTCTGGCTTTTTTACACCATCTAAAAATTATCTTTTTTAGCAGAGCCCGACACAACTGGGCAGATTACCCAATAAACACACAGATAATCACCAACAGAGAGAAACAACTCCTCCATGATTCTTCATTTTTGCAAGAGGTAGGAAAGAGCAGTGTATTTTTCAGATCTATACACCAAAGCAATTCCCATCATTGGGTAAGTTCATGCCTGTAACTTGGGAGCCCAAATTCCACTGATGCCGTTTCAGATATTAATATTCCCCTTCAATATTAACCACTGTGTATTAGATTCTCCCATGAAACCATCTCCACTCTTATGAAACCACCTCTGCTCTGTCACCTCAGAGAATAAATGCAGCACATTGTTCCCTTTGAGGATCTTTGTCACTGAAGAGCACAACAGCCTCAGAGAGAACAAACCCAGACAAACCTTGATTTGCAGCTGAAACAAAAAGCCAAAACAAAGACAAAAGGGGGTAACCACAGAACAGGGTCTATGCTGCGACCCCTCGGGGATGATGCACTGCCCACCCTCACACACAGGGCAGGGCTCTCACCCAGGGGCACACAGGGATCAGTTCCTCCAGCCAAAGGGTCACTCCAAAAGGAAAAGTCACTCACCAGGCACTCTCCATGGAGCCCTCCCAGTCCCCAGGAGCACCTTCAACCACCAGCCCAGAGGAACACACACCTGGGGCTTGGGTGGGACCTTGTTTAAACCAGGTTGGGGTCACAGCCCATGGCCACACCTGGGGGTGGTCCAGAAGCTTCCTTGGGATGAGGTCTCTCCTTGTCAGAGAGTCCTGTCCAGTGGCTGAGGGGCCCAGCCCTTCTCACTCCTGGGGGTCAGGGGGATGGGGAAAGGCTGTGTGCTCCCCACAACCTTCACCCTTTCACTTTGTGGAGCAAGGGCAAACTCATCCTCCTGCACTATGTCTGTTCATGTGCAAGGGAAGAGAATAAAAGTAAGGAAAAGCCTGGAGATCCACCATACACAATGACAAGTTAGAGGAGAAAGTTCCAGGAGGCAGAAGTGCTTCTGTTTGGGAGCACTTGGAAAGCCCCTCTGCACGTGATGTTCAATGGAGTTGGAGAGAATGAGTTGAAGAGAAATGAAACACCAATATATTCCTAGTTACTCTTACAACTCACAGGAGAGGCAGAAGGGGGCAAGTGTGCAGTGATTTCTCTGGTGTTTCTTCCTTTCCTTCCTCTGGTGGAACACCAGCAGGCCCAAGACTGAAGGCGGCATCCTAAAAATGACAACCTGCATTCTCTCACACCTATCAAATATGCAGTATACCTAAAATTGTGGTTTATAGGTAAAAGCTTTTATTATCAAATGCTATTAATTTGCCTTAGAGTTACCAGCATGCAAAGTGATGATTTTGAGTAATTTCAACAAACTACTTTCAGTAAGTGTTTTTAATAAACAGTCACGTTTCATGCATTTTCTTCAGTCTAATAAAATGTTTCCCATAAGGAGACCATAGAGATATCTGGTCTTTAAAATCAAGTACAACCTTTTGCCAGGATTTGGCTACTTGAAACCCGTTCCCCCATCTCATAAACACAGCAGGAATTGTCCTTACACACCTGCACTACCTGCAGACACCCAGAGTGCATTCACAGTCTTTATGAGACACCTTGAAGTGGTTATAGAGATGCAGGTTATTGAATGACCTTATTTTGCACACCAGTAAATATGAATTTATCTCAGGTTTCCTAGCCGATGTATCTTACCATTGTGTGGTTCTTGAAATGTTTGAAATTCCTTTATGCTCGTTCAGATTACTCTCAGTAAGTTGACAAGACTGAATGCTTTCTAAGCCACTGTGAAGAGACTGACAACCAACACAATCTGAAGGCAGATAAAAGGGGGTTTTTGATGGGCCTGAAACTTATGAGCAAGGCAGAGAATAAATCTGTTTCTTGTAAGTTACTTTCTTAAAGGAAAAAAATATCTGGAGTGTATTTCATCTAGGGCCTGTCAAAATAATAGCTCGGTGATGTGAATTCAGAACATGAAAGTGCTCGATTAGCAATCAACAAGAGACAAGAGATACACCAGTCTTTTCTAGTAGAGTTTTCTTATCAGACACATTTGTTTTACTTCATGAGATTGTTCTAAATGCATAAAATTTACATACATATGGCTGCATTGCTAATTCCTGCTCTGAAACTATTTTGAAGAGTTCTCATTTGCTGCCTAGGAAAGGAACTTCCCAGCTGAGAGATGTAAGTGGAGGATGTTAGGTGGTTCTCTGATCACATCAGTACAGTTGTACAAAATATGGCCTCGTTTCTATCCTCACAATAATGAGAAATTATAGGAACTGCAGGTATTACATGTTGTAACTACAAATTAGGGAGAGTAAATAACAGATACTGACAGCATGAGTAAACTTTTACAGAAGTCACCCAATTAATTTGTTTTAATTCCATCGTCAGATATCTGATTACGGACTTCCTTTGTGAAACACAAAGGTTTTTTCCTCTTTTCTCCTTTCTTACGTATTAGCATCCAAAGTAGTGCTGCAAAAAACACTGCTTTGCAATAGATTAAAAATGAGGTTTCTATTGCTTACATGAACACAAGAAACTGTGAAATACCTACTCAGATGTGAGTTTCCTAAGCAAATATATCTTGTCGTAGCTTCCGAATATCTGTCTTGAAGGAACAAAATTACAGCTAATAGTTATGTTTATCTAAAGTAAAGGTTCTGTGAATGAGGTCATAGAATAAAAGCGTTTTCACTCATCAAGACTAGGGAGAAAACATTTTTCATTCCTTATCCAGGTGAAATTACAGTGCCCTAAATTAAATTCAGGATCAGAGGAATCCTAGAATTATTGAAATGATGAGCCTGCCTTTATTTTCACAGTGAAATTAATCAGAACTTATTTCCACAGTGACACCAATCACAGCAATTATTTTCACGCATTGAAGCAGAATTTGGCTTCTTAGAAAATGCCAAAGTGATGCCTCCCTCTCCTATGATCAAAAGCCGTAATTATTATCAGGTAAATCTGAGTTTCAGACCTGCTCAAATACTGAAATTCCATCTGGAGGTCTGCTAAGAAAATGAAGAGATGTCATTTAAGTCACCTGCACATGAAAAAACTGTGAGTAGATATTTGTGGGCAGCCACAGCTTCTCTGGGCACCCTGTGCCAGGGCCTCACCACCCTCACAGAGAAGAATTTATTCCTTATATCCAACCTAAATGTAACTTCTTTCACTTTAAAAACTGTTGCTCCTTGAACTGTCATTACAGGCCTTGGCAAAAAGTCTTTGTCCATCTCTTTTTTATAAGCCCCAGTTTTAAATTGAATGATAAGACAAAGACAAATCAGGGGAACATTTATTTTCCAAGACATAAAAATGAATGAACGGGGCAACAGGAAGAGGTAGGCATGAAGGGAAACTTCTAAGATATTCTAATGGTTCTAATTTTAAAAGCTGCCATCAAATCTTGATGGATTGTGAATGTGTGTCTCGTTAGATAAATTATGGGCATGACACTTTGGAGATCAAGAACGTACCTTAATTTATTAAATAGTGACTAAGTGCAAGTACCATGGGCTCAACATTGAAGTGTGCTGATAATAAGTTCAGCTAACGGCGTTCAGAGGGGGTGAGGATGTATTGAGCAGTGGGAGCTCGATTTTGGAGGTTATTCACAAAGATTTAATATTTCTTTTAAGGACATTATCTGTGTGCCTAATGTTATGTGCCTGTGGTGGCAAAACATCCAGCAGGGACACGAAGATATCAGCAACAGGAGGTTCAGGATGGATATTTATTTAGATATGTAAAGATGCTGAATGGTTCTGTAATGAATTTTGTATTGCATGCAGCACTTAATGTTCAGCCCTCACACTGCCAATATTAAATGTTACTTATTTTGTCAAAATAATGAAAAAAATAGATTTATTGTATCCTTAATCTACTCATTTCTTGGTGCTGGAGTTTAAAAAGAATTGTTTTGCTCTTCTGTGCAAAAATAAATTATGATTTTTTAGATATATTACTCAGGGTTTACATCTTACTGTAAATCACAAAATGACAATATGTGTCACAAGGCAAAGAATTTTGCCAATCTGTGAATCTTTTCACCAAAATCAGAACTTACCAAGATGCTGGATTCTGTTTTCCCCTCTGCTGAGAATGGGATTACTTGCTCTATCCCTCTCACCACCTTGCATAAAGCTGGTACAGAAAGTCTGACAAAACTTCCCAAGTTCTCCCCGAAGTGGATTCTTGTCCTGCGGCCTTTATTGACATATTTACTGCTCTTTCCACTCTTGCAGCAAGAGCTGTTTCCAAATATTCTTCACAAAACTCATTTCCCAGCAAATCTAAAATTGCTGCTCTGCCACTGCCAGAAATATCCACTCTGTACTGAGCCTGCTCTGGTCACTAACAGCAGTTCCAGAGAATGTGTAAGGAAAAAGAGGGGAAGCACAAGCAATAATCCCTCTTTGCAGCTCTGTGTGGTGGTCATAGATTTCATTTACTGTTACATGAAATTTACCTGCATTACCTGGCAGGGATCTCCTGCCCCACACCTGCTCTGCCAGTCAAGGAAACAGAAAGATGTAAGCATGAATTCGGATTCAGAACAAATTGTGGCAGGAACTCAACAATATAACCTAGAGAAAGACATGGAATCTGCAAAGAGAAACCAGGATTGAGATTTTCAGTAAAAATTTTTAAGGTTGCATATGTGAGCCCCATTAATTTCACAACAAGAGAGGAAAATACACAAAGCCAGGAACTGCCCTAAACACCAACCTGAATCAATTGGTTCTTCTCTGGTTGGAGGGCTGACTTTACTTGTGATTGCCCTTAATTTTTAAAAAATAACACATTTTAGTTTTGGATGGCTGCAGTTCAGAATCAGTATTGCAGTAAAACTGAAAAAAGGACGTTCAGTCCTATTTGCAGGGCACCACAGGGTAAGAAGGAGGGTTAAGTCCCTTTCAAAAATAAATGCGCAGCAAAGCCTCTTCTATTTTTCCTTCCTACAGCATTCAGAAAGGCCATATTCTGAGCTGGATTGTATAAGGCAGGAAGTACTTTACCCTTTTGTGTGTGAGATGGAAAAATTTCTATCCACTCTCTCCCTGAAAATGGGCAAAGATCGAGCAGAGAATGGCTGATGGATTTGATATGCCTCAGTCAGTTAGGCTGGACCAACTCCCAGAGGTGACAACTGCATCTCTCCACAAAGTTCTAGCAGAGAGAAGAGACGAGACAGAAACTCTGACAGCTCACACTTCAATGAGAGCTCCCAACAAACTTTAGCCCAGACAAAAGGAAGTATCCACAAGAATGGGAGTTTAGACATGGTGGCTGCGGGTTTTGCAAGTTAGAGCTTTCCTGCAATTATCCAACACATGAAACAGTGAGACACGAGCTCTTGTTCTTTTCTGGTTTGTCTGAGGTGTCCCAGACTGCCTTGATATGAGTGACAGGCAGACATAACTGGACTTTTTTTCCTCTTTTTGAAGGAGTCACTGTGAATCCAGGATGTAAATGTGGAATGCCTTTGCTCTCCTGCAGCTGACCTGAGGGAAATACAGCCAAAAGGGTTTCCTAACTTTTCAGTAAAGAATGAAAATAGACTTTCTGTTTGGAGATGTTCCTCAGTGAGCATTAATTCTGGATTTGGGTGATAATTTTATCAATCCTATAAGATTTGGAAATCTCTCTGAGGTTCTGAATGTAGCCAGTTCAGCCATTGAACAATTACATACGGTTAGACAACTACTAAAGCACATTCCCCAAACTCATTTACAGCATGTCTCTTATGAAAACAAAACTCATTTTGACTACAAGTCTATAAAAGCAGATGAAGACTTTCATTATCATTGGTTTTGAAAAGATGATTTCACTTTCTTACATACTTTTCTTCTGGTCGATCAATTATCAGGGTCAATTTGGTGAGCCTTTTTTTTTCTTAAAGTACTTGAATTACATTCCTATCTAATAATACATCTCCCAAATAGTGCTTTTTCAAAGACAGGAAAGTAAATGACACAAATACTGCCCATCTATCAACTGGAAATATTAAATAAAAATGTTGTTTAAATTAATGTGTATCTCATGTACTGTCTAAAGAAACTGCGTCTATGAATCAGTATTCATTTAAATCTCTATAAATTCTCCATTGCAACATTTTGTGGGAGGGGAGTCAATAAAGGAAGATTTAGATAAATGGTGCCAAATTCATATCTTTTAATTAAAAATAATTTTAAAAAGTGTTTTATTTTTAAGAATAATCGCAGGCTATGTGAATTGGCATGCACATAGAAACGTTTTAGGCTGTTATGAGTGTTCTCTTGATTGATCAAAATTTTATGCATTTCATATATTCTAACACACATCAGGATGCTAATTAGTGAGGATTTTCTAACCCCAAATAAGCAAGAGAACCAAATCACATGATCTTTGTTTTTACCAAAGAAGCAAATTTGGGTCAAACATCTATGACTTTCTAAAAATCCAGATTAAGTGCATAGGACAATCCGATCTAAAAAAATCCTTCAGAGAGGATGGAGAAAGAAATCTCTGCTTCCATGAGACAACTAAGTTCCCCTGACAAAAAGAGGCAACAGAAGTAACACAACTGCAGCACTAATGGGCGATCACAGAGGGAATTCCATGTACATAAACTCTATATATTCCACGGACATAAACTCTCTGAAAAGCTTGAATCACTAACAAAGTGTATGCAGATGGTCACTGGAAAAGTGAAATATAGATATTTCCTTACTGAGCAATGTGTGGGTGACAAAAAACTCCATTCCTGCATTACCATTAGCCAACAAAATATTTTTCAGGGCTGGAAGAGAAACTGGAAAACTGTCACACTCCAGGTTTTCTGGGAACAATGTTGATTCAATATCTCTCCAGCACAGTCCTTTGTCTCTCACGAGGGATAGCAGAGCACTGTGTAACACTTTTATTCCTGACAGTTTTTCTTGCAGGTGCATATAGTCAGTCTGCTGCCATTTCCTCTATTGCTCTCCCCAAGGAATCCACCTTTATTGGCTCTAAAAGCAAGTGACAGATTTCCCCCTAACTGAGCAGTCTCGGGCACTTTCTTTATAAATAAGATATTTTGGGAATGTCTCTGTATGTGATAAACTGGAAAAGGCTATCTAATCTGTGGCAAGGCAGGAACTCCAGTCTCCAGGAGCTTCCCTTGAGGAAGCATTTGGGACCTGTATATTTTCCTATCAAGTGGAAAGCTCTGTGTGTGTGTTGGTACAAGCAGGAACACAATGCATGGAGGCTGATAAAAGTTACGGCAGAGGTGAGACATTTCCAGAAATAATCCAAAAGAGTAAACACCAAAGAAAACAAAAATGCCTTCCTGCCCACTGTTGGAAAACACTGATTTTCTAACCAATTCCATATATGATTTAATTTTATGCAATTTAATACAATAGCTACTGGATTCAGTATCCCCTGAATCCAGTTTCTGGAATATACTGAATACAGCAGACACTGAGTCCAAGTCTCAAGATAATGCAAATTTTCTGCAAATAAAGACATATTTCCAAATTTGTCACAGGAAAAGATATTCAGGTGCATCCTGAGCTTTTTGAGAGTAGAGACAGAATTACAGCACCAAAGCCTCAGCTGGGATAAATGAAGCACTAAAACTGCACAGTCATAACATGGTAAAACACAGTCAGCAAACAAAATAAAGACATCCCCAGCTGGAACCTAAAGTAGTGTTGTAACTGTTATAACTACTGGAAATAGGTAAAAAAATACAGATTATCAGTCCATACTGTTAAAAAATCAAGTTAACATTCCTCACTACTGCTCCTCCCCAGAACAAGCTCTGAGTTTCCTTGTAAATGTATTAGTAAAACAAGACTTCCTATAAATGTTTTACTACTAATTCTTTATTCAACAGAAAATCAGACTCTGAAACAAAGCTATCCACCTCAAAATATTTCTAGAGAATAAATACGTGCTAAAAAATAACAATTAAAACTTCTCACTTCATTTGCCACACATCTGTATATGCAAAATGTGCTCTAAAATACGGTTACTGTTGGTAAGATTAAATCAAACAAGCAAAAAGATAACCTAGAATTCTTTGATCTGAAACATGCAGAACCATAAAATGTTTGGACATGATAAAAATTTGACATTGTGGATAAGCTTCACATCTTTTATTCTTTTTCATAAAGAAGTGTCAGACAACTATATAAAAATAATAGATCAAATAAACATAGACACTGTTGTACACAGAGCATAAAACCTTAAAAAACACTGAATAATTCAAGGAAACTCCAGCAACACTTGTAATTTACAACCCTTGCAATTTTTCATAAAGCAATACTTTTTCTAATTCTCCTCTCCTTTCTTGCCGCTGCCTCAGGAAAGAGAAAGGCAAAAATGGAAACCATAACTACAATTATTAAAGTGTTTGCTTTTAGTATCCGTGTAGTAAATATGCCATTACTCTTAGATGGTAATGCAATATGCAAACACTATTTGTCCCAGATCGCTACAGTAAACAAAATTTTCAGAGACTATAATATTTTTCTCTCCTGCTATTTGCAAGATTACTTTGCAAAAAAAATTCTAATTTTTGAATACCTTCCCAAGACAAGGTACTGGAAAAACAGCATCACACATAGGATAAGAATTTTTTTTCTCTTCTTGGGAAAGTGCTCAGGTTTTCAGCAGTGTCTTCAGCCTGGGTGTAGTTGGCCCTATTAACTCTGCATTAACTTGAGGATCTCCCCATGACATGACGTTTGTCCTAAGGAAACCAAAGATCTGGTGTCAGTTTTACCTCTGATCTGATCCTGGCATCCTCTGTGGCGCTTTAAAACACACAATTTTTCTCTGTCTTGCCCTCTGATTAATATCCCTGTGCCCAAGAGTTTGTGCACAGCTCACCAGGAAAACCAGAGACACTCAGAGAGTGACTGAAGTGGGAATTAGAACACAGAACTTGATTTGGAGAAGTAACCACCCCATCCTCATCTCACTTTTACCTCCTGCACACATATTTTGTGTGATCATACTTGCACTACTGTTTGCTTGATTTTAAGATTTCTTTTTCCTAATTTCTCAATTTGAGTAATAGCATCCTAAAATGCTTTCCTACCAGGGAACTTTGACAACAATTTCCCTCTCTCTACCCCTTCTAGACACACTGTCACCAAAACCAGACACTCCCAACTAATCAAAGGGAATTTTCTTGGGTTTACTCATTTACAACAGAGCTACAAAGTCTGATACTCTGGCTGGTTACACTCAATTTCCTACTATTATACTGCTACTTTCTGGTCTTACAGACACAGCTTAAAGCACTTATTAGCTGCACTGCTTTGGTCAGCCTCACAATTAATATATCATTAATTCCTTTAGTAATGAACCTGTAACAAACTGAAAAGAGTAAATTAAGTGAATCTATATTTATATAGATATATATATTTTTTTTAATGCACTAGTGGCATATGAGTCACTTTGATTTCCTTTGGGATGGAACTCTAATTAACATTGGAACATATTTTGTCTATAAAAATTGCTGTTGATTGCCCAAGAGGTGACAGAACTCATTTTGTCAGATGATAACTTTGATGGGTTAAGGTGGTGAATTACCAGGAGCTGCAGCTTTGTGTTTTATGCTCAGAGTATTTTTTTAAGCAACTCAATATTTCAGGAATCACGACATTCACATCTGATGTAAGAGGAATTAACAAAAAGGAAGAGAAATTATAAATCATTATGCATTAAAATATTAAAAATGAGAAAAAGACTATGTTAATACTCTGAAAATTACTCGTATTATATATAATAATTTCAGGTAATTAGAAATGCTCCAAAGGAATGAAGTTATTGACAGGAGCTGACTGTAAAGTGCCAGTGATGCCATGGCCTTTGCAACTCTGAAATTTTCTATCAGTTCTTGGTAAGATTATTTGCAAATCGAAAGAATATTGAAAGCTCAGATGTCTTGGCCACAAACTTAGTAGCATTTTTATATCTGTTTTCAGAAGTTTTAATACATAACAACCATAAAAGATTTCTTCAAGCGGAAATTTAGCTCAGAACAGGAGTCTACATATAGTAACCAATGTGCATTTATGTAACAAATCTCATAATTTGTTTTAGACCAATGTAGAAAAAAAAAGTCACAACTAAAAGAAAAAAAACCCACACAAAATGAAGACAAACTCAAAAACAAACACACAAACAAACAAAACCACAAAAAAAACTCAACCCCCCCGTCCTCCACAAAAAACCCAACCCAAACCAAACCAAACCAAACTAAACCGAACAAACAAAAGAAACCCAAAACTTGATTTTGGACTCAATACCAAAAAATCCCCTGCTTTTCAAAATGAACAGAGTACACACAATACTCATGTTTTTGGTTAACTACCCAAAGAGCAGACAAGTAGTGGAGCTGAAGACCTTCAAAACCTTGACACCATTAGGTCAAAAACCACCTAAAATTGTGGAAGATTCAACTGAAGTTGCTCTTTCTCTTTCTTTCCAGTTTACCTCCTTTGTCAAAGGAAACACCAAATTATTTGACAGAACTTTAAGACCTTTGAAGCATTTCCAGCTGTTTTCACTCCTTCCTATGATTTGTGCGGACAAAATTAAATGCCACGAGAAGAAAAGATTAATCTTTGTATGTCCAATAAATCATTTCTCTCAATAAATTCATTTCTCTCAATAAAGAAAAGTGTAATTAATGATTCCAGTTTCTCCAATGTAGTTTTTCTGAAACGGATGTGTTTCATTAACACGAGACCTTAATGCTGATTAGAAATTCCTTAGAGAAATTAAAGCTGGGGGAAGCTTTCAAAAGTTTCCAGTTGAGCTGTAGCTGTTCCTAGAGCTGAGCAGGGCAGTCCAACCTCTTCACCTGACCCCCATGTCACACCTGTGTTGGTTTCTTTTTATGGAATTATTTCCATCAAATCTTAAATTTTGGTATCAGTTGATACACACTGAGCTACATGAAGTCTGCAGAACAACAAAGATATCTCAGAGCTCTGCACTACATACTAAAAAGCCTGATAAAAAAACTCTCCGTGTCCTCTCAGCCAAAGCAGTTCTCACATTGATAAGCCAGTTCCCACACTCACTTCCCTGCCTGCAGCCCAGAACATCCCTCCCAGCACCCAGTTACTGCCTTTGCTGGGTTCACAGTGATTTTTCCAAAGGCTGCCAGAGGACTGTGAGTGTTCCCCATGTCAGTGACACCTGGCATCCACCGAGGCTCTGCAACGTTTAATGGCAGCGAGGGAATTGTTATTGTCTCCTGCTTCAGTGGGCCATGAACCGAGGAGTTCCTGAGCAAGCCTTGGCACAGCGCAGCAAAGCAGCTGTTGGGCCCTATTGTTGTGGAGAATATGCATTTTGACAGCTACTAATCATGTATTTACTCTGAACAGTGAATAATCTTATACGTTTATTATTCTCAGAATATATTTACCCAACAAGTAATGGCAGCTCTAAATGAGTTTCTTCTGTCCTGGAAAGGAAACGCAAACAGCAATTAATTAGTTTATTGCTATTTAGCAGCAACTTATTTATTTATTTCCCCAAGCCATTCAACAGATGCATCAAATACAGATTGGTAGGTAGCTTTTTGTGGCATTTATGGTTATCAAGTTTCTGGCAAAATTCCTTCTGAACTGTTTTAGGGGACCTCAATTGTGTTTGAGAAGAGATATCTAGCTTTGTCCTTAACTGGGAACACTTAAAAAGAACAAAAAAATGGATGGAGTAAGTAAAACAAACTGGTTCAGGTTGGTGGTTATCTATTCTGTGTTAACAAAACAAAACAAAGCAAAAAGAAAAGAGGCAGATGAAAGCGAGTTGTGATCTGTACAAAGACAGCAAGTGAGGAGTCATTAAACTTTTTCAGATTCCTTGGGCTATGAGGACAACGATTCAGCACAGTGTGGGTGAGCAGGATACATCATCAGACAGACATTGATCCTCAACAGGTCACCCAGTGCCTGCTTAACAATCATCCTTTTCGCTGCAGAAACCTTCTTTTGCAGAAAGTACAAGGTGCTGCGATGGATTCTGTGAGTGACCACACAGAACCATGAAAAAATACAACTGATGGTGGTAATACAGCATGGATGATCATTAATTATGAAATTAATTCATTAGAAGCACATGGGATACAGTCCTGACGTTCATTTAAATCCCAAAAGGAGCATGAGGACATGCAGGTCATGTTCTCTCCTGCACAAAGCCCACTGGGTTGGGTTCCTAGCAGGACAGAGTGTGAGCAGCTGGCTGGGGCTGCTGGTCCTTCAGCAGGGCTGCTGGCAGGGCACTGGGAAGTTGCTTTAACGAGCTCTGAACGGCAAGCATTCCTTACTGTACCACAGCTAAAGGAGAGAAACAACGAGGTACAAACCTCAACTGCCCTGGGGGAAGCCTGGGGAGATGTGACATAAAGGGGAGAGGGAATCTTTGAGAGCTAAGCACAGTTCAAACCAAAAGGTGCACACGGAATGCTGCAGTCCCAGACTGGCCTTGGAACAAAGTGTTGAGTTAAAACACAGGATACAGAAGCACTGATATTTATGAATGACTACAAAAACTACTGTTTTAAAACGTTGTGATATAACATCAAAATAATTTGCTTTGTTTGCTTATTTTTAGCCCCAAATCCTTTCAGTCAATCTGTCCTCCCCTTCTGTCTTTAGCTGGAATGCTGCCCTCCCCCACAATCTAAACAGAGATGCACTTTATCTTCTTTTGGGACTAACAAAAACATTCAGGGTCTGGTTTTCTTGAAAAGACTACAATGATTTGTGTTGAGATATTTGATTTAACTCATCATTGAAATGTTTGGATTTGCAACTCAAATTTTATTTTGCCGTTTATTGCCCATGGTCTCAGCAGCAGACTAATATTGTGAGGGCAACCTGTATGGATCCAGAATAGGTTTTCTTTCTCTTAAAACTATCTATGATGCTTATTGTTATTTTTGCTCCTTTGCCTGCTTCTCCAGCCTCCAATTAAAGGCTGGAACAATTTATTGAATTGTAAGTTCACTAATTGAATAGATATATAGACAGTTGAAAGCACCAGGATTCTCTACAGGGTTTGTTTATCAGTGTCTAAATCTTGGTTAACAGCTTGCTATCCTTCTAAATATACAACTATTTATTTAAGTATTTATGTACAATGTTTGTTTACCATGGCAACTGCTATATCAACCTCACATACACAGGAGTAATTTTATTCAGATACATTTACCTCTTTGTTAGAATTCATCCATATTTTATGGCACTTAAAGAGAAATAACAAAAAATTCTCAATACATGTTTTAACTTATGTGTAAGAGGCACTTGGCTGTTTTCTTGCATAATGAATATGACTAAAGGTGTCTGCCAGCCACAGAAGTGGTCAAACAGACAATTAAATCAGCTGGCGGGGAAATCATGGGAACCTTTGAATGTTACTTGGCCTGTGGGGTTTCCATTAACAGTTATTTATTTTACTTTTGGAATTTATACCCTGATGTAGTTTTAAAAAAAGAAATGCAAAGAAGAAAAACATATGCAAAAAACATGCAAAAATGCAAGGCCAAGCTGGACAGGGTTTGGATCAGCCTGGGATAGTGGAAGGTGTCCCCACCCATGGCAGGGGGTTGGGACTAGATGGACTTTGAGGTCCCTTCCAAACCGAATCTTCCTGTGATTCTATGGTTCTGTATTCTAACTTCCCTCAGAAATTACCCCTGCTGTGTTCCAGAGCTCTGGAAAAACCCAGCCCACACCTGAACACAGCCTGACCCCAGAGTGGCAGAGCGCTGGATACTCAAAACCCATTTCCTGATCCCTGCACTTGGATGCGATGCCACGACAGAGAGAGGTGACACAACTGCTTGGATAAACCATTGCACATTCAGAGAATGACAATGCTGGGCCATGTCCTTGGCTACTGAAGAGACAGGAGCCACATCCTTCCTCGTCTGCATCCATGGAAATGGCCAGAATTGCTGTTCCCATGCTGTTTGCATACACAGATCACGGGCAAAGCAAAAAGCAGAACTGCACACGAGTAGTTCACAGAAGTATAAACCCCCTTCTCAGAAACACAAAGGGTAATTGGTGATCTCCTCCTGCTTGAACTGTTTCACTGAATGGCCCTGACATCTGATTTACCAGTGAAATCAGAATATACAGCCCTGTAAGTGCCAAAATGAAGGCAGACCCCAAAGGGAGTTTACAGGGTTAAAGAGAATAATAACTACAGCACGGGTGGAAGGGAAACTGGATATAATAGGGTCTGTAATTACAGAAAGCAAGAAATAATTCAAGCCTGCAACATCATGAGAGTACAGTACCAGGAGAGATTAGAGGCAGCAAGAAATAGCCTGGTCATGAAGTATTGTATACACTGTTGAGTTTTCAACAGGGAATAATTCACTTATGTGATTCAACACTTTCTCCCTCATCACAGCCAGAAACCGCCCTGAGTTAAACTGAGGACAAAATTAAGAGATTCTGTGAATTCTTCAACATATTCTGTACCAGCAGCCGTACTCTAGTCCCTCCTGCAGTAAATGAGTAATAATAATGATAATAGTCATAATTAATATTAAACTCTTAGTGAAGGTTTATTATCTTCAAGTTCCATTAAGTAATTAATGGATTCATTAAGATTGCCAGTGTAAAAGCAAGCAAGTTACATAGAGACACACCCTGCAGGTCCAACATTTAATAATCTATTTTAACAGTACCAAAAAATTAACATTTATTTCTTAATATGGTAATGATCTAGTCCCACAGTTATGCAAAACACAACTGAAGAACACTTATTTTTGGAGTTCTTATCTCTTCAGAACTTGCTGTTGGGTTGTACAATCTCAGCTGGGAAAGCCTGCACAGGAATATGCTTGTGCTTGTTTGAGAGAAAATTCTACCCTGCAAATCCACCAGGGTAAACCCACAAATTTTGTAAGACAAACAGAGATGGACGTGGGTCTATCTGTCATACACAGTCCCAGTCATCCCAACCAATTTTCTGCATTCAGCAGAGCAAATCCTGCAATTACACAGATATAAAACCAGAGCAATCACAGACTAAGAGGTCACAAGACACAAGGAAAGTCACAAAACCAACAGCACCGTGTCCACATGTCCCAACTGCAACTGAAACAGGCTCCAACGCCTGACTTTTCATGTCAATGTTCTCTTAATAGTGTTATTAAATTCACTTTTGTTTTGAAAGGGGTCCAGATGGGTCACCTTTACCCAGTAAAACAGCTGGATATATTATTGATATGGTTTGCGTTCAGGCCGTTGGCCAGTGGAAAGTAAAACCAAGTAGAATTTTATCTTTTCTGGGAAGGCTAGAACGTGTGTGAAGTTCAGAGTTCATGGAGACTTTTTGTTTGCACAGTACTAAACTGATTATGCTAATCAGCCATGCTATTTTCTGCCCAAACATTTCTCAGTTTTTGATTGGCAAGAACGGATTCTTTAGATCAGATTTGAGAACTTTCACTTCCAGTTTGTTACATTCGGGTTTCAAATGCAACTTTTGCTTTCATTTTATATCTTGATTTATGAGGACAGTAAAAAAATAAGAGCAGTGCTTTCTCTTATTTTACATTTAATGTTTTTGTAAGGTCACAGCTTTCTCTTTTTCATGCTAGTGAAATAAAAAACTTCCTTAACTGAGTGAAACTAGTACTGCTGAAAAAGATAAAGAAGTAAACACATTTTCTACAGAAAAGAAATTTGGTATTTTCTGAACATTATATACATCTTCTACAGCAAAAAAATTGGTATTTTCTGAATGTTACACCTTATTTCCTCCTTTCATTTACTCACTTTCCAAAACAAGATACAAAGAAAGTTTTGCCCGCCTTGCATCTTGGTTCTTTGCCTGAGAACCTCACCTCTGGAGAGACGCAGAGCTTGTAGCAGGCAGTGTTTTAAGGACGTGTTTCTAATTAAGTGAACAGGTGGCTCCAGCCAGCAGGAACTACTGAGCAAACAAACCCAGGGAGAGCTGGGAGTTGTTGGAGCAGATGGTGTGGTCTTTGTACCTCTTTAATGAAGACTGTGCCTGAGCTCTCTGTTGGCTTTAACAGAACACTTTCCTCATCGTTTGTGCAACTGCACTCACACTGAAATAAAACAAAATGATTTCTGGATTAGAAAGGCAATTCATTCTCTGCACCCTTCAAACGAGCTCAAGCCCAGCCTGACGTGCTAGGTGTACATTCTGCATGGCAAAATTCAGATGGAAGGTCAGTGCACACCCAGCACTATTACCTGTCCCCATTCCCACACTATAAACTGGTTTAACACTTGTATCACACCAGCAATCCTCTTGTAAAACTTTGCACAGGTATTAAGTCTTTAAAGAGTAGGTAGACATTTATAGATTTTTAACATTCCCTTGCCAACCCCTGTTTCTAAATTAATCTATCAATGATTTAGAATACATTTATTAAATTATAACCTTTCTTTTATAGATTTATGTGAGCATACTCCAAATCAGAGTTCATATTAGGAATGGGAAAATTTGATCAAATGTTTTCAGTGAGGGTCATGATTCTATTTTGCATCCTCCCATTTACTTAGGAGAGGGTGATCAGAAAGAAAAGCAATTTTATAAAAAGAATTACAATGGGGAAATGACCATTCCAGTTTGAGTAAGGATTGATCAGAAAAACAGGGAACAGAACGAAAAAAATTGCCAGCACAGATTCAGTAATCAAAATCAGAAATTCCAATAAATTACACTTTTGTACAGACCAGTATTATCATAGGGAGCTCATTAATTTATAAAGTATTCATACACACAGTCTTACATTCAAAATTTCCTAAAATTCATCTATAAGTAAGACAGTTCAAACACCTTCCAAGGGTGAACTGCAAACTGGTGGTCCTAAATCAGGAGCAGCTGAGGGTCACTCGAGGGTTTAAACTCCCCCTTGGCCCGTGGCTGTTTCTGGGAAGCAGAGTCAGCCTTCCAGAGCATGGCTTTGGGGATATTTTTGGGAAGTTAAACAGGAGCAAGGATGCAGGAAATGTAACTCAGGGAGTGGAGAGAAATGGAAAAAACCCAAAAAGTGTGTGGACCACCAGGCTAAAGAAACACCACGAGCATTGTGGATGGAACCCAATTATTTCCTAACTTGAATTTCATGGTTCTTTTTCTTTTTCTCTCTCAGAAACATTATGAGAACACATTTGAATCTGATCCATAAATCTCCACATTGTCAGAAAAGAGAGAATATGATGCAGTGATTTCAAAGTTATGTGGCTGTCTGGTCATTTTTTATTTTTACAAATTTCATTCTATCATTAGGGCAATTAATATCCATATTAGCCTGCACATAAGGCAGCTGAAGGCCAGGAGAGGTGCCATTGATCTCTAAATGCACAGAAGAAGGATTTTGGTTTTATTAAATGGAACAGATATTTGGAAGGATGCGAGATTAAGACAGCAGCTGAGGGTGCCATGTATTTTTATTACATCTTTGCTCCTATTATTTTAATTTTTATATTTGCTGACATGCTGTGGTGTAGTTTGGCCAGATGTCCTGGGTTTAAACAAAGACATGGACACTCATGGAAACAGAAAAGATGGATGGACAAGAAAATAAAAGTGGAAAAGTACTATTTTAACTCCAGCACTTTTACCATGACTGCTACATGGTTGCTATGACATCACTTGGTGATTAATTGAAAACCATATTCTATCCTGTCTTTGTGCACAAATTCAATTGATAAGGAAAAATAAAGATACAGCATGGCCCCCTCTGTGGAGAAATTCTCCAATATGTAACAATTTGGCTGGAATACTGCAGGAATTGTGGTATACACAGCTCATTATTCTTACTATTCATATCACTGAACTTGTCGTGCTAGCTCTATTTATTTTTCACTGGAGTAATTCTATTGGGAACTTCAAAGCAATTAGTTCAGGAGCACATGTTAAAGGGTGAAGGGTTTCAATGTTGCAGCAATGTAAGATAACTATAGATCACAAAATCTGTCATGGAATAATGCAGTGAAGAACAAAGCAAATTGGAGCTTTGTTTTCAAAAGATAAGAATGCAATGGAATGCATCAGTAGCTCCCCTTGCTTCTTGTACTGTCTACCTAAAAGAGACTCCCTGCTTGCATATTTCAAAGTCATTGGTTAATTATCCTGTAGCAAAACTGCATTTTGGGTGCTCTGATTTGAGCATAATGATGTGACTATAATTTGAACAAATTGGAAATATGCAAAGTTGAATACTTGATTTCAGATATAATCCGGTAATTAAAAACACAACAAATCATTTAGCAGGAATGCTGCCATTGTTGCTGAGGAAATCTGCTAATTGCAGTGCCCATATCTCCCCCATATTTGCAGTGCTTGACTCCAACCACAAATCAAGATCCAATGGCAAAAGTAACGAATGAAAAGGTGTATTTTCCAGGCTTTTAAACCATGCAGGCAATACTGAGTAAGAGAGGAACAAGATGGGCAAAAGAGGCATCACTTTCAGTGTCGATTTAATTTTTACTATGCACTCCCTGTACAACAGCCAATAATATGCCAATGTGTAAAGTTACACAGATAATATGAAAGTGTAGTAAATATAAGGAGATCATCAAACACAAAATGAGTGTTAAGGAATATTTCTTTTAAAAATATGCTGCTGGTATTATCACAATAATTTCACAGAGTCTTTTTTGCTGTCCATTCACCCAATTAGGACTCATGTCTGGTATTTTTGATAGCGTGAATGAATGATATTTTCCCTTAATACAGGGTCATGGTTCTGGATGCCATTCAGGCAGCAGCATTTACAAACACTTGTAGCAGCTCTCCCTGTGGCAGCTGCTCTCAGGCACTCAAGGTTAATACCACTGAATGTTCTTCCACTGCCAGACCAAGCATCCCAGTGAAAAAGACCTGCTCCAAGCATGCTGCAAGTGGATTGAAAATAAATACGTATTCAGCAGTTCTGTTCAGCCATGAACATTGCTCAGCAGTGACCAAAAAGAGAGGATGAAGGACAGGAACATTTTACAGGTCAGATCTGTGATGTGAGAACCCAGATGAAAACCACCTTTCCTAATTCCTTGTTCCCTCAGCAGTGTGTTTGATCACAGAGGGAAACCTGTGCTTCCACACGTGGCAGTTTGCCTCCAGAAGCTGTTCCAATGTTGTCTATTTTTTGAGCCATCCTGCTACAGGGAAAGTTTAAAATCCATATTTCTTTGAAATGCAACATGGTGCTTATACAGGAAAAATGTTATTTCCTATTGACAGGGATGCTCACATCTGTGAGTGTTTTTGCCTCCTAGCAGTTCCAAATCTGCAGCTCTGGTGAGACCAGACTTAACATTCTAATAACAAGCCCTGACATCTGCTGAGGTTTTAAGCACAGACTGAAGTTACTTTAGAGGGATGAGTTGTTTGTACAGATAATGATCCACAGACTTTGAGAGAATCCACTGATGCTGACTGACCCATCCCCATTTATCCTTCTTAAAAATCTGTGTTTATTTCCTCGATGTACAGACCAAACCTCTCCTTAAAGACCCCAGCAACTCGCTGCAATTGGTGACTGACATAAAAGCACTGAATAATATTGCATTCTGCTTGTCAGATTTGATGAGAGAAATTCATCAGCCTCTGCCTTACTTTATTTTTGTCATTGTGACACAATTTTGCAAATTGGTGAAATGCCCATGATAATACCTTTTCTCAGGATAATTAAACATGCCAATTGGTAATTAGCTATTAACGTCTATGTTTTGTTCAAACATTTGTCTCCTGTAAGTATTCTTTAAAAGCTGAAACTTTGTTAGAGAAGAGAGCAGGAGATGGGATTCTGGATGTTACATTTGGCTGGGAATTGGACTCTGTGTTGCCCATCAGTTCTCCTTTCCCTTCTTCAAATAAAAAAGGCAGTGCTGTAACACAATAGTTCAAGGCTACAGCATTTTGGAAACAGGACTACTTGAAAGTGACATAAATAATGTAGACTATCTAGGAAAAAAAAAAAAATCAGAAGAAATGCAGGTGTATTATCAACAGAAGACTCGGAGAAGGACGTATAAACAGAGGACTGACACAGCTGATTGCCAGGACAGCATTGGATTTACCTCTGCTATTCCAGATAATTCACGTTATGTGGATCTTCAGAATGATAGACTGAAGTGCTTGGAGAAAGCCTAAATGCATCAGGAAATGAAGAAAAAAAGTAATTCTAGGACAGGAATCTCTCAATTATTTAGCACTCTTTGGCATTAATCATTTCATTAGTTCCAGATTAAATACCTCTCATTTGACTCCACTACTGTCCATGGAAGAAAGTGAATTTCAGTATATGGTGAATAATGCTTAAAAGGTAAATATCGTGCTAAGATAAAGGAGAACAAGTAGGGAACACAAAGAAATGGAAAAACTAACCAAGTAAGAGATCTGAAAATAATTACAGCAATAAAAGTCAGTCACAAGAACACCAATCAAAAAGCAAATCTGACATTAAATTATTGTATGCAGTGCACATAAAATAAAGATATTTGTGGCCAGGAACTGACTCAAAAATAAGAAGGCTGACTGTTCAAAAAAAATTTGGAATGTCTCAGCCTCTCTTATTTTTTTTCTCCCCCTAAACATTACTATTTGTTATTTATATTTCTTCTTTAGGTTGTTGTACTGAATTTCTAAGCTCATCTAGACTGGACTCTTAAAAGTTCAGAGTCCTGCTATTCTTAACACACCATGACATGTGGTAGTTCATTTTTCTTTGCCTTTCTTTGAATTGCACTTCAACACGATGCCACTCTGGAGGTTATTGAAATTATTGTTCATGCCCTGAATATCTGGTTAAACAGAAATGTGTGATTCAAATTATTAACTAAAATGAAAGGGGGAAAGATGACAACATAAAGGGTCTTATTTTTAATTCTCTTTGCAAATCTCAGCAGTTAAAAGCCAGATGAATAGAAATCAGTTAAGGTTCATTACTGCTGCAATCCGTCCAGAGAAAGAGAAAGAGAGAAGCTCTGGTACATTAACTTTTACGCCTGTGACCCAGTAAATAATGTTCTGGTTAGAGCCATGACTTCTTCCAACACAGATCTCATATAATTTATACAATAATTTATTATTTTTTTTTTACAGTGCTAAGTGCTGCTAAAGGCATATCTGAAAAGCATCAAATTGAGAGCAAAAACGAGAGCATTCCTTTAAAAATCACAGATGTGTATTTGAAATGTTTAGCCGCCGTGAGACTCTTTAAATAAACGAGGAAGCAAGGCCGTCTGTCAGACCTGCAGCGCTCCTGATGAAACCCCAGCCTTACAGCCAGACTGACACGGCTGACACGCTTCCATTTCCTCCCCACACACGGCAGAGGGTGGATTTCCAGCTCGCTGGGATCATTTAACCCACGGCTCGGATGCTGGGATGCGGGCGCTGGGCCTGTCACCTGAACAGACAGCAGAGGCGGAGGGCTGGCACGAGGGAGGGACTTTGACATGGGATTTGTCCCCACAAAAGGATTTCTATCGTGTCCTAATTCTGTTTCACGCGCAGGAAAGAATGCAGTAATTAATTCAAATGCAGTAAATTATATCGTGAAAATAGAGCCAATTTATTTTATTTACTGAATTATATTCTAACGATTAAAAATTCCTTCCCTGTGGTAGTTGCATTAAAAAGGATTCTCTTTTGATGAATGTGCAGGTTGGTTTGGGAGAAGCCTAAACTGGTGAATACAGACAACTTTTAAAAAATACAGGAGACCTTTTGCTCTTTAACCAGTAGCATCTAAGCTGCACAGTGGGTAACTCAATAACTGCAATGATGATTTAAAAAGGCAATTAGATGGTAAAAAACCACTGCCCATCTCATCTGCCAGAGGTAGGTCTCTGATGTGGGCAAAAATGAATTTCCATTGATAACAGTGTCTTGCAAACATCTCAGTTGCAGGACTTAAAATATTTTCAGTAGATAAGAATCAAAACCAGAAAGATGGGGTTTTCTCCAGTTCAAGATACAGAAGTTCAAATTCTCTTATGTAAAAATAAAACAATCAAGATGATCCAATGAATACTAATGATGTCTTCTAGTTTCTTCTTCTTCCCCTCATTTTAATATTTTATTAATACAAGTTACAACGCTCTCCTCTTCACCTCCTGACGAATTTGTCTCCAAGTGCACTGTGAATCTCTCCAGCCTGATGTTGTAGTTCCTGGTCCTTGTTTTACTCTCTGCCTCTTTGTAAAATGTTGGCCTCATTGGCTTTGTAATTTTAGTTTTGAACAGCCTGATGCCCTCTGGGTCTCATCCTTGCCAGCCCACACAAGCCCCACACCCTCAGCCTCTCCGGTGCTCTGGGCTCCATATCTGAGGCCTCTCCACTTTTCAATACCCTTCACGATCTCAGGGTCCCAAACTCAAATGTAATATACCAGATATCACCAGCAATACATTGGGAATAATTCCCGGGCCCATCTGGTTTAATGCAGGGTATCAGATAATTGAGAGCTTTATCTGGGTGTAAATTCCTTGCTTTCACACCTTATTCAGACCCAAAGTAAGCAATGTGCACACGGATTTAGTGTTTTCATAGCAAAAACATGAGCTTTTCTGAGCTCCTGAGGGGCTTTCTGTGCCTCTCTCTGAATCACTGAGACCAAAGCCTGAGCAACCTCTTCCCCATCACAAAGGTCCAAAACAGAAACACATCAGAACAAAGACAGACTGTACCTAATCCTATTAATGCTGTGCAAAATCAGTCTCCTGAAGCTTTCTAGGGCTTGTGAACATGCAGTCAAGATGCCTCTGGTGATGGACAGAAATTGCAGGGTTTCCTCCTAATTTTGTAGCCATTTCTTATTTTCATTCTCTTTGCTTTTGCTGAAAACTGCTTGACTGTAAAAGATCTGCTTCCGTGTCAGTCTCCTGTCAACAGGTGGGAAGTCACTTTGTCTTACTTGCAGCCACAAGGAAACACGAGATAATCACCCTGTGACAGCCAGACCCAGCAGACAGGAGGAGAAGCAAATCTGCTTCTGTGATCCTGCTCTGCCCATTCCAGCCCTTCCCGAATTTCCATGCAGTGAAAGGAAGAACATTCCCTTTCAGTTCTGCTAATGGCTGGATAGCCAGTAGGAAACCTCATTTTTCAGCTCATGAAGCATATTTTCAGGATAAAGGTGGAGTTTTTTCCTTCTCTGCTACTAAAAGCATAATCTAAAGTTTTCACTGATCTCTCCCATTTTAGGGGAAATAGTCTCTTCACTTTCTTAGCTGCGTATCTCAAAGTGCTGTTGAGCCAGACAAGAATACTCCAGACTGAGGAATTCAACAGGAAAACCTGTACAAAGAGGCAATGCTGGGGCACAGAAACCTGGAAGTGAGCAGCATTAATGTAATGTAATTTAGCTGCTCGTTTCTATAAACACTTGAATGTAAATCAGAATTTCTACTGGAAATGGATTTAGTAACTAGAAGCACAGGGAGGGAAGCATAAAGAAGACAATCTCTTTCCCTTCATTGCCTTTGAATTGTTCCTTGTTTCCATAGGTGCTGCTTCTCATTTAACAGAGACATTAGCATAGAAATAATCTGCATCAAGCCTGGCTCAAAGCTCTGCTCAGTCCCAGGAGTTTTGGCTGCCTAACTATATTAGGATCACAAGTAATTTGAGTCATTATACTTTAGACTCAGATTAGCTTTAGAAAATGCAACCTTATTTCTATTAACAGATAAACAGTAAAAAAATATTATTTCCCTCTTAATCACATAATATTATAGGTTTCCACTGCAGCTCATTCAAAGAGGTAGAAAAAAAGTATGAAAAAAGTCACTAACATCAGCAGTTCTTTTGTAAAACTGTCATGTCCAAGTCAGACCAACTAGCTACAATTTCACATTCCACACAGTGTGTTACCTGTAAAGAAACAGCTAAATATAAATATTTTTTCTCATGTATGCCAATAAATCACAGGTAATTACTCAGAATCCTATTAAAGAAACCAAACCAAACCAAACCAAACTGTTCTGCACTGGCAGCACGGTTTTGCACTCACCAGCTCCCACATCTCAGAATCTATTATGAGGTCATAGTTTTATCTACTAAAAAAATCCAAGATCATAATAAAATTGGCAATAAATTTGAGATTTTATATAAAGAAAGGGCAGGTTAAGGATACTTTGCCATCCAGTGTAGTTATTTGTTGAACTCTTCAGTGTTTATGAATTTCTGCAAACCTAAAAGCAATAAGTCAGTCAGCCAGACACGGTGTTCCAGAGCCGTGAGCCAGCCAGTAGGAAAAAAAATAACCAGTAATGAGTATGATGTATTGGTTAGAGCAGATACTCCTAGATCCTTTATTTAGCTCTGCCAGCAATTAGTATGTGACCTTGAACAAATCAGTCAGCTAAAACACAGTTTAAGGCACCGTTTTCATACTGGGCATAGGTACAAATGTAGTCTAAAACTCACAGATTTTCAGATGCAAATAGGTAATTCAAGTTCTCTTGAATCTGTATTTTTAAAGAAAATATTTTTGTTATTTTTAAAGAAAGCTGCAAGAAAATAAGAAATACACATACCAAAAAAAAAAAAAGCTTCCACACATAGCTTCCACACCTACTTCCAAGGAATTTTGTTTCTAGCTCCTTTGAAAAGATGTCAAACACAACCTTTTAATGCTATAATATTTATTTCTGTTGTGTATGTTATGGTGGTGCTCTTACAGTGCTGGGGAATAGTGAGGTTTTGCGTAGTGCTACTGCAGAGCTGTGTAACAACAACGGGCAGGATACAGGTGTGGAGCCTGAGCACCTCAAACCTCTCTACAGCTGCCTGATGTCCTCTGTCTGCACAACCAAAGACCAGAAATGCAGGCCAGATCTATCCCCTAATTTCAGGCATGTCAGGGAGCAGCAGCTCCAGGAGGGGAGCTGAGCCTGGGGCAGAAGGCAGCAATAAGGAGGTGATTTTACCACAGCAAGGACGCAGAGCTGCCAGTCCAGGTCAGGATCAGGGCCAGGGACAGTGATCAGGACTGTTCACAGCCCAGAAAGCCGCAGCACCAGGGCAGGGTAAGGGCAAGCCAGGAAGCTGTGAGGATGAGCACAGGCATTGATGTGCCTTTTGTGCCTCTCTAACACTGCTGCTGCCCTTGGACCCAGCAAAGGGGCTGCCCTTGGACTCAACCCACCGAACTCTGTGGAACCCCAAGCAGGAGGATGCCTCCAGGTGCTGCTCAGGGCCCCGAGGGGCAGAAGCAAGAGAGCTCAAAGCTCCCCCACCAAAGGAGAGAGGGTCACACCAGGGCATTTCAGTGCCACTCGTGTCTGACACCTCCTGCAGGAGCTTCTCGAGTCAATCACACTCTGTGCTCAAGCACACACTGGGTGCTGAACAGAATGAGCCTGGGTCGAGCATCCCTTCCTAAGGCTGCATCCTTGAAGGGCAGGAGACTGAACCCAAAATCCCACAGCTGTCAGCAAAGCCACTGGAACCTGCTCCTCATCCGTTCCCAGTCGGATCTGAGCTCCTCAGCTGCGGATTTCAGTTATATTTTATTCAGCTTTGGAAGGTTTAGAAATCTCAGCTGTGCTGGGTGGGTTCCTTAACAAAAGTTCTCCAGGACATTCCAAACTCTGGGTGAAGAGTACCATGTAGACACAAAGGAGCATGTGCAGAATACTATTTTTAAGAAGTATTTTTATATTTACACTGTCATCAGCGCTTCAGCAATTCTGTTTGTGGCATCCAAAGAGAAGTCAGCAAGGTCACCATGTGCAGATAAAACTAGTTAGCGTCACTATAATTAGTCCAGAGACAGCCTTCTCAGAGGGATAAAACAATCTCTCTTCCAGCTCCTACTCCTGATTTTCCCTTAAGCCCTTTCTGACAACTGGCAACCCTATTAAGTTTTCTCTGGCTACATTTCCTCATCTACGAAAGAGAAAAAAATAAAGATCAGACAGAACCACACTGGCTTTCTCAGAGTGCTGTTGTGTCCATGCTTGCAGAACACAAATTTTTTTGTGGCATAAAGCAATTTGCTTTTTTTCAGCAAAGCTCTATGAGGACGTATTAAACTGACATTGATTAAAAGTTACAGAATTCTGTTATATTTAGAAGTTGATTTAAAATCTTAAAAACACCCCAAGGCCAGCTCTAGGAAGACAAAGCATAATTTTCTGATTCATTTTAATGGAAACACTTTCAAATTCTATTTTACCGAGGAGAAACGGAATTTGGAATTTTTTTGCAGACTTTTAGAATGAAAAATCACTTTTGCAAATACAGTTCATTTGAACAAGTTTTCTACAACATCATCATTTTTTATATTATCCTCTCTTATAATTCCCTGTCAATGCCTAAGGAACACATATTTCCCCAAGTTGTTAGTTTTGAAAAGATTTCAAATCTCAAGGGAAAAAAGATGCAAAATCAAACAAAAATAAGTATCAGATTTTTTTGTTTTAAAACAGTAGCAGGAGTTCCAAAATGGCTGTTATAGAAACAGAGAAAATAGAATTTTCTCAATTCAGCCAATCTGCCCAAAAACAAGGGACAAGAATGCTAAAAAGAAAAAAAAAATAACTTAGAGTTATTTACTAGATGATGGTCATTGAAGAGATGACCTATTTAAGATAAAATGATTACTAGTCTGGTTCAGATGTTACTTTCTTTTCAAACCCTTTAAATCTACTTGTTCTGATATTATTATCAGTCCATTCTTGTACAAAGCAAACTATATTAACTTTTATTTTTTTTTAACTTGGATATCTAAATATTTAGATCCAATTAGAGATGAAACAAATGTGCACAAGGATTATCAGTCCCTCTGTCTCTCACAGAGTGGAGGCCTTGGTGTGTTTTTAAGTTTTGTTTCCTGCTGTCTGGGGTCAATACCTGCTGTTACTTATCAAAGATGAGAGAAAGAAAAAAGAGAGCTCCACATTCACGTTCCTCCAGCCTTGCCAGTGCTGAAACAGCCACAGGCACTGCCTCAAGTTTCAATAACTCCAGAAAAATCTCAATTACACAAGGAAATTCATGGGCAAATGAGCAGTGCCAGCACCTGAGTCACCTGGAGTGCAGCTTACAATGACAAAAGTCTTCCAAAGTGTATCAGCTGCAGGAGAAAAGGGGAGGAAATTTTTAAATGGGGTTTGGGCTCTCTAACTGAGGGTTCTGTAAGAGAGCTTTTACATTTAGGGCAACAATATTTGCCTTACTTTCAGTGAGTCTGCTTTTTCATGAAATCCCCAAAGCGATAAGGAGTCAACTTGAAACAAAATGGAAAAATTAAGGAGGCTATTGAAGAGTCATAATGAGTTTTTCTACAAGAAATTGATTTACCCCTTAAAGTTTGTTTTTATCACGAGTGTTCATGCAATTGTATGAAGGATTTGTAGTTAAAAAAAACTACTCTGTTTCCATGTACAACAATTTTTCAGCTTTACCCACACTCATCCATCCGTGGATAGACACAATACTGTGTGGCTTATTTGATCAAGCATACAAAATTGAAAATACTAAATAAAATCTGTTTTGATGTATTCACTCATGCCTCTCCTGTAACAGCCATTTTGAAACAAGATAAATGGGGAGAAAAATGTAATTTTTTTACCTGCCAGTTATGCTGCAAACTTCACTTGGGGCCCCCCAAAACCCTTCAGATACCCTGACACCACTGCAGCATGGCCTGTGCTAAACAAGCACTCAGGATTTCAGGGTCAAAACCAAATATTCAAGTTTGATAATACAAGATGTGTGTAAAATGAGTGTCATAAGTCAAACTAAGAGGGTGACCAGATACTGTTTTTTTTTGACAGAAGCATTATAGAAATCCTGATTTCAAATAATTTACCCAAAGCAGTAGAGGAAGACAGGTTGAATTTCCAAGCACTTAGGAAGTTTTTAAAGGCTCCTGTAGTAGCTCTAGTGATGCTAAAGCACATCCCTATTATTAGTTGTGTCACTTCCATGGCAATCACATCCATGTATTTCACCATTAAAAAAGCTTTGGGATGAGGGCTTAAAGCACACCCACAACTCTCAGCCAAGCTCTTGACTTTGATTCACTCACTGCATCAAGATCCCAAAACCCATTTTCCTTATTAAAATGTTATTTTTCAGGATTTCTGCACCACATACTTCATTACAGCTAATTAAAATATTTAAGCTACCTAAACACCCCCCCACCCCCAGCCCCTAAATAACTTATTGTTTTCTCATCTTCATGTACAATGGATGTTTTTGACAGCCCAACTTTGAGAAGAAGGTGTTTACAGCAATCTGACTTGAGCCCCACTTCAAATAATGAGGTTGACACGGAATACCACTGGTGCTTCCTTATTTTCCAATTATATTTTCTCATGGTGGAGTTAATAAAACTTTATGCAACCTATTTCAGTAGGATCTTTTCAAGGTTCCAGTTTGACATTGCCTTTCAGATCAAAAAGGAACAATTCAATCAGGTTCAAATACATTTCAGAAATGGGATGTCAGCAGTGTAGGGTAGGAGCCTGGCTGTAATGAGCTGAGGGATACTCACAGCTGACTCCCATTCACTTGTTCATGCTGGAAACATTTATCATGGAACTTTCTCTTAAATGAACCTTTGCAATCCAACAGCAATATCTGTCAGCTAAGGCAGGAATGACAGAATTGTTCGATACAAGTCTTGTTCATTAAAACTTGGATTTTTTTTTTCCTTTTTAAAGAAAGGATGTCTTATGATTAAAATATCATTATAAATGAGATGGTAGCCTGTCATGTGGAAAATTGAGATTCTCTGGTTCTGGTGAGCTGCCTCCCAGCCTCAGGGGTTTTAGCTGACTTAAGTGACAGGCCCTCCTGTCTCACTAGTTTACACATTTAATTTTGCATTAACTGTTTTCATGTAGACTTTTTATTGTTTAATGTGCTCCAAGACACAAAATGTGCTTGTTGTCTGCTTGCTTTTATTACCATGCATTCATATGTGTCTCTGATCTTATACAGAGTTGTATATACAGTAAAATTCTTTGAATGAAGACATTAAAATCCATATATATTATCCCCACTGCAAAAAGAGTTTATTTTTCTTGAATGACTAAAATGTAAAGGAGCTGCACAAGCATTAGATTTTTATTTTTGGAGGCTGTCTTGTTCTTGAATATAAATTTTCACCAGTCACACTGAACAGTTTCATTAGTGCACCATTTTTTTCAGTTCTTTCATGATTTTAACATAGATTAGATTGACAGTAACCACATTTTTCCTTCAGGGCAAAAATATATGTTTTCCTATTAGATTCTGAAGGGATAACATCAATGGCTGACCTCAATTTTGGCAGACTATTCTACTAACTGCACTCCTATTATATTTGCCAACCAGTTAAAGCACTTCTGTCAGACCCAAGTACTTTACCTCTATCAGCTATGATCAAAGGGGGTCAGGTCCTCTAATTTTAGAGGATTTTTTTTTATTTCTTCCTCCCAGGAAGATATCAAAAGACCCCGTTTTAGTGACTGATAGTCAGGGGACAAATTCATACTCCAGTGTGCAGCCCAAAGGAGCATCTCAGTGCAAAAAGGGAGAGAGAGCAGCAGCACCAGTCACTTCTGGGATATCCACTCAGCAGAACAGATAAAGAGGTTTCCTGAGTGTTTGTACCTTTTTCTAATTTCCCACATCATCATTGTCTAATGGCCCAGTGAGTCATGGAGCCCAAGCTCCAAGGCAGCAGGCAGATGTAAATCTCCCCAAAGCCAGAGAATGTTACCTATTAATGTCAGGGCAAATCAGGTCCTGGAGGTCTTTTCCTTACCCAGGCTTTGCTAAGATTGCTAATTAAGTGCATGCATGAGGGTACCTAACTTTGTTTCAGAGAAATATACTTGTGTGAAGATGGTATTTCTCCATTTAGAGAGCAGAGAAAACTGGGAAATAAAAGAGGAGAGCGGGAATTAGACCCCTTATGGTTTCGAATATTGGCAAATATTAAATTCTTTCTTAATGCAAGGACATTGCTCTTAGTTACTGGAAAGCTTCATTTCAGCCAGGTACTGAGGCAAAAGTCAAATCTTCCTGTATTTAGTAAAATGTTTAACTAATAAATAAATTATTAATATTATAATTATTATAAATTAAAGGCAATGAGATAAACAGTGCTATCACAGAATTCATCTGAAGAAATGGAAATAGCCATCACAATTCAAAAGACTTAGGAATCCACATCTCCCAGAGATGCTGGCAAATGATCCCTAATTTAAAATGGGGAAGAAAAACTATATTTTATACATAATTTATATAAATATATTGTTTGTACATTATTCAAGAAGATAAGTTAATGGGATAAATTATTCACTCTGAAATATTCCCTGCATTTTACTAATTATGGCAGCAAACAGAATGCAGGAATTTAGTGCATTTCAGTGTCACAGAGATGCTTGGAGACACTCTGCAGGCCAAAGTGAATGGTAAGAGAGATAATTAAAGATGCTTTAATAGCTTTTCAAAGTTGCTAAGATACCGTCAGGTAATGTAACACATCTTGGACAGCCACAATATCCAAGACTATGTTCTAAATATTCATTTCCAGTAGCTTTGCTTTCACTTTGCCTTCCCTTTCTTTTGCCTTTCCTTTGCTTCTTCTTTTTTTTTTAACTTCCCTGGTAATTGCAAACCTCTTCAGATAAAACACCACCATCTGACAGGGAGAAATATTTATGTTTGGGATTCATGACGTTCAGTTGGCAATGAAGGAGCTTTTACGGTTTTTCTGACTAATAAAAAGCAACACAAATATAAAGACGAAATTATCTGCAAAGACACGACTGGTAGCAAAGCAGGAGGCTGAGATGATCTATCTTTACCACCTCCCATACAGTAGGGAAGGTACCAGGAGATGGAGCCTTCTGTGACTATCATACCTGGGTTTTTATAGCAGCAGAACCCCTCAGTTCTGCAGCTGTGTAATTGAAAAAGAACATTGAGGGCGTTTGCATTAGACACAAATGAGAAGATGGAATAATGTGAAATAAAACAGCTTTGCAGATGTGACATAAAAATAATAATCTCAAATAAAGAGTTCTGATCTCTCTACCTGCCTGAAGCTTATACAACAGAGCAGTTTGAGTGGGAATCAGCTAATACTATAATATAACATGATAATATGTAAAATAATAGTGCATATTGAATACTTTAGGTGTTACTTTAATCCTCACAATAGCAGTATTCAGACACTCAAATGCTTCACCGTTTTTAACTAATAAAACCTCATCAGTGAGTAAAGATCTCACAGCAGACATTCCTCAAATTAAAATTAAAAGCTGAAATACCTATAAATATTGAAAAAACTCTTTGACTCTGATTGCCTTGACACAAAGCTGGATGGAAAAATTCTCTTCAGCCTTGCTTTGGATGTCCATTTTTTCTGCCAGACAGATGAGAGTACAGACACATTCCAGTCCCACACTTAGCAATGGCTGGTTCTTTGAGAAGAGAATGACAAATGCCTGCTGAACTTTTCTCTTAAAACTTAACACCCAAGATCAAAGACTAATTCAATTAATTCTAATCTCTAAAGTTATTAGATCTGGGGGCTTTATTATTAACATTTTTTAGGCTTTTAATCCTTTATACAATGACTTATGCAGGCACGTAACATCCCAAATGATAATCACCATGTTGCGAATTCTAATAAATTTTTATCTGGCACAAATCATATATAAAGCTGTCAGTTTAGCTCCTTCTCTGCAGAAGAGAAACGGAAAATCCTGCACATGATGGAAACAAGAGGTGATAAAGACTGCAGATATCAGTGCACTATTTGCAACTAATCATTTATTCAGAGATCAGAAATTGTTTCCAAGCAGACACGGGGGCAGTTCTTGGCACTGAACATGATCCTCTCTCAAGCAACTCAGTGTAAAAAAGGGATATAAAGCATCCCAAGGACTCTGAAATGCAAAAATAGCTCTCAGCTGCCTTTTCTCTCTACATTGTCTGGAGTCATGAGAGGCAAGCCCTGACCCCACGGAAGTCAACAGAATTCCTGTCATTGCTGGTAGCAGGACTAAGCTTTATCACTGTTTTTATTAATAATTCATTCTTTAGAATGACTTTATGTGTATTTTGACAGTGGCTTTGATTTTTCCATCGAAGCGAAAAGATGATAAAGATTTGGAGAATGTTACCAACTCTGGTATTAGGATAAAACTGATTGAGACAAAAATCAGACCATGGTTGTGTTGAGTTCCTACTCTGGCTTGCGACTAGCTCAGTTCCGCTTGAACTTTTAATTAAAATAGTGTTAGAAAAAAAACTTTTGTTTTATGCAGAAAAAGGGAGCGTTTACAAAAGCGTCAGAGACTGACCCAGAAGGATCATGATTAAGGTTTATAATTAAAGCTTACGATATCATAACCCTTCTTACCTGAGGTACTCTAAGACAGCACTCTGAAATTAGCCAATGAAATGAAATGGAATCTCATGACATTTGCATGAAACACATTTGCATATTGTATGAAAACTGATACTAATGGATGAAAAATGATACTAATGTGATACTGATCATCTACTCATTGCTCACGTTCTGCACGGCCATTTTGCACCTTTTTAGCAAAAATTCTCCTGTATCCTCTGAATCATTTCTCAGCTGAGAGTGTTTGTGCCCTTCCTCAACCAAGTCAAGGTAGATCATAACACTGCTGGGCACATCTGAGAGGATTTTATTGCAGCCTGCACAGATGAATTTTTTCAGCCATGATTTTGTAGAATGAAAAGTTCTGAGGCCCTGGCACAGGGTGCCCAGAGCAGCTGTGGCTACCCCTGGATCCCTGGAGGTGTCCAAGGCCAGGCTGGACGGGGCTTGGAGCACCCTGGGATGGTGGAAGGTGTCCCTGCCATGGCAGGGGGGGCACTGGATGGACTTTAAGGTCCCTCCCAACCCCAACCGTTCTGTGATTTCCATGATTTGGTGAAACACAGCCCAGCAGAGCTGACACCACATGGCTGCACTCACACAATCAGTGCTCCCAGTCCTGGCAGTTATCACTCCACTGCAGAGAACACAACAAGAGACAAACCGTACCTTTGTCTCTCTTTGCCTGTCAGGGCTCAAACCTGAGCTCTCAACAGAGTGTCTCCCTCTGTGACATTACTCTGTTAGCTGCAAAACACAGCATTATTCCATTACTGAATGAAATGGATTGACCTGGACAAGAAGGAAACCCTTTTCTGTTGACAGTGTCTCAATGCAACGAAAAATCTGTCAGGGGTCATTTATAGTGAAACTGAAAACCAACTAGCTTCTAATCTTCAGAGTACCAGATCAATTCCTGCAACAAGTCCACTCACTTCCTGGATTTGCCAAGAAAAGAGCTCAATTCTGGAAGTTGTATCTTGAGTTGGGAGTTGGATGCTGATGATCCTGGTGGGTCCCTTCCAGCTCAGAATATTCTGTGATTCTGATTCTGACTTGACAAATTTCACAAGAATCTTCATTATTTCTTTGCATCAGAATTCTTATTTATAAAGCAGCACAAAGCACTTTCAAATTTTAGAATGCAAAATTACTATGAGAAAAAGTGATGATTAGTACAAGAATTACTAGAATATCAAACTACCCAATGATTATATTTTAGACAAATTGAAATATACTGAATATCTCTTAAACAATATCTGACCCCAATGTATTAATTTTGATATTTTGTCAGTCATGTATCAGTCTACTAGACAGATGTTGTTAAATTTTATTTGGAATATTGAAATATTCCAAATATTATGGTGTTAATGGATGTACGAATGGAGGTTTAGGAATTGTGTGCTTACATTTAGACTTCACAGTTCATGCTTTGGATAGATGCTGGAAAGGGTTTCTCAAAAATGAAAAGAAACCGATGACAAGTTCTAGACGTTGTCACAAACTCTAGACTGGATGTGATGACATGCCAATATTCTCATTTTCCTGGAGGGAATATACGCTTCAGAATTTTAAAAATCACTTGTTTCAACAACCTGATGCTGTTAAAAAAAACCGACCAAACCAACCCAGATGGAAACAGTTTGTGACGTTAGAAACTGGGGGCAGGATGTAGGGAGCAGTTTGCTGCAGTCTCCTCCATACTGAATGACGTCTGACATTAGTCAAGTGTTAGTAAAGTTTAAAAACCCTTGTCCTATTATAAAGGAATTTCTTATGGAGAATTTCAATAGCTTATTTAAGATGAAAAGTGTAAGTTATTTTGGAGGCACCAGGAGTCACACCAAACTCCTCTAAGTCTGCACAAGCACTCAGTCACCTACACACCCCATCAGACTGAGCTGGATCTCACCAGCTCCTCAGAGGCCTTTGCACGAACTGTGGAGCAGAGGAATTAACTCCTTCTTCACTTTCACCTCCAATCTGGGATGTGATATTGAGATTTTATTGCTACTTCCAAGCTCTTCGAAAGCTGAGTCTTAATGTCCACAGCTTGAGCTGCTTAAACACCCCAGTCTATAAAACAATTTTGGACAGATTGCTAATTCTTTTTTAATTATGGAAGTAATATAGCACAGGCAAAATTAGACACGTTTTATTTGGAATGTTAAATATCGATAATGTTGGTGAATAGAGCAAAGGATTATTGATTAACTGTCAAGGGTAGTTGGTAAATGGTCTGTGTGCTTAATCAATGAGTTAGTGCCCTGAAGAGAGTGATCCTTAAAGTACTTAGCCAAGCCTAGAGACTGATAGCCTTCTGTTTTATTTTCAACTTGCTGAGTGTGTGCTGTGAGTAGTGCAGAGTATCTTTGTCATTGGCCTGAAAATAAAACTTGTTTTCCTGGATATATTACGTACTTATAGCTGGCAAAAACAATTTCACACTTGCAAATTAAACCAATCCCTGTCAAGTGACTGGGAGTCATGTTGATTTCAGCAAACCCGGAGAGATCTGGTAAACTGTCAAGATGAGTTTGGTTAAATGTTAACAGAGTTCAAAAGGAGAATGGAAAACATCAGTTCTAGTGAATTCCAGAAAGCAATTTGTGTCAGGTTTACTTGAAAGAAAAAAAAAAGAAACTGTTTTAAAACCCTAGAGAACCCTGCCCAAACCTTCTGCACAGTTTTTGGCCTTTGTGTACTCTGGCACTGGAATAGGTGTATGGAAATCTCCCCTAGAGACCAATCACTGCCTAATGGTTTATAATATTTAATAAAATAGGAAAATTCTTCTACTCCATTGGACTAAGCATGGATTGACAAACAAGAAGTACAAAGCACTGACCTCACTCTCTTCTCTCATGCATTAATGTTTAACCAGAATCTCTTCATTAAGCCCAGAGCTGTCCAGCATGACTTTGCCTATTTTCAACCCAGCGTACATAAATCTCAAGTTTTCTTCAGTTTTCAACCCCAGCCTTGTGTTTGCCCCACACCACTGTGAGCTGCACCTTGCACACAGCAGGAAGTTTCTGACCACTCCAAACATTTTCACATCTATTTGATATGCACAGTGCCAAGCAGAAACAATCACCAAGAGCCCAGGAAAAGGTCTCCATGCCTATTATACTCAGTATCTACATTAGTTCATGCAAATCATCTTGAGGGCTTTTTTAGCCAATTTACATAATGTGTACCCTGCCTTCCTTTGCCTTTTTACATGCATTGTTTTTATATTCTGTTTGCACAGAGCTTCAGTGATACACAGATAACAGGGAGCCTGCAATGCCTCCAGCATGCATTTATGTAGCTTAAAAGCACAGAAAATTCCTTGTTCCCCTGGTTACTCTCACTAGATCTGCATTATAACATAAGAGAAAGGATGACAACTTCCTGGCTGTCACCACTGAACCCAGCCATTAAGCAAAGATTTTGCAAATAGATATTGTTTAACATTTTAATTTTTCCTTTGAAAACAAGGAGGTAAGAAGAGAACAGCTGTCAGTAAACAGGCAGTCTAAAAGAATTAGAGTCTCTGGAAGAGACATTAAGAATCTGGGATGTTACAGGGCTGACAAAAGCAACTGGGGAAAGATAATGTTTGTAAAATCATTTGCTTAAGTACACTTTGAGAAATGAGTGGAACACAGCAAGCTGAGATGTTAAACTTAGGCCTTGACTGTTTTCAAGACAGAGCCAAGCACAGTGTAAGACATCTGCTGGTGGGTATTGACCTGATATTCCCCAGCAGTCAGAGTTTGGGATGTGAAATTCCAGTTTTCACCGAGCCAGAAACATTTACATATAAATGTGAAGTGTGATAGAGCTTGTTCTGAATTCAAAGAAAGGGCTGAGCTATCTGTGGCAGGCAGCAGAACTCCAGAGTTTGGTGTTATCCTTGCAACAAACACATTCACCTTCCCTGGCAAAGCAGCTGCCATGCAGTACAAATGTAAAGATGACAGGTCTGATCCAAAGGCAGCCCCTCACTGCACTGATTCCTGCACAGCACTTCCCCCACAATATTTTTGTTACATTTGCCATACCTACCCTTCTATTCACAGGTTACTCACCTCTCCAGATCGGTAATCAGTGAACATAAAGCTGAAGAACATTCAGGAACACAGACCATATTCCTGGCATGCTGTGTGAAGCATTATTCTACATCACTTGCTATACCTCAGATCATATTACATCATGTCAAACATCCTGAACTTGAAATAATAGTACATGACACAAGACATTTGTTACATAATGTGATGTGACTGTTAAAATTTCACCAAAAATATTTTCCTGGTCCATAGACTACTATCAGATCAGACTGGAGTTAATAAATCCAAATTGAATTTGGCACAGAGAGCATGAAAGTAAAACGAGAACAATTTCGTGCATGCATTATATACATAATCCTGTACTTAATATAATCATGTTGAGTTGGAGATGAGGATTTTCTTGTTTGAAACTGGCAGCCTTGTGCAGCTAAAAAAATGTGGTTGCTTTATTTGTTTGCATATAGATGTAGTAATAGAAATCTACAGTGGACGAAAAATGTTTTCATGCACGGTACTGAAAATAAACTTTGACATCTTTTTAATCGTCAGGTGTCCTTAAAGGAAAACATTTGTAGATCGGGCAAGTTGTTTAGCAAGAACACTCTAGAAATAATTTTTAGAAAATTTATATAGTGCAACCTGTAATTTGTGATGCTTCCCAACTCATTCCTGGTGGACTTCTTTATACCCTGTCCTATTACATCCTAATCTATTGCATCCAAAGACAAAGTCCAGTTCATATCCTAATGAGTGATGCAAATTTCTAAACAGCAAGCCCAGATAACTGATATCACTGGCATGGCATAGAGCTCAGTTCAGATAAATATTAAGGAGAGAGCTTTTTTTGTGAAAATGCCCAACAAACGTCTACAAAAAAAACCCACAAATAGCAGAGAGCATTATGTCAAATAATTGTATCCATTTATGCCACCAGTAAAACCGAGAAGTCATAGGTAAGCCCCAGCACTATTGACAATGGACATTTTGAAGTGGTGAATTTAGGGTTCTGTCCTCAAAAAATACCCTTAGTTCTGTTAATTCTACTGCCTGAAAACATTTTACTTTCAGCCCCAAGTGTTTTCTGGGTTGAAACACCAAATATGTAGTGACTGAGTAATCAGGGTAAAAATCAAGTTGAGTTCTGCAAATTGATCCAGACAGCAACACCTTTGAGACAGTGACAATGTCACAAGAGTGAAAGACACCAAGCACTGTGAATTCATCGAGTGAAAGATCCAGTGCATCACCCAAGCACACAAACAGAAAAAACATGTTCTAAAATAAGAATTACTCAATCTGTCATGATTTCTCCTTAAGGGTAATTCATCCTAAATTAACAAAAATTACATGCAACTTCTATCTGAAAATATTGTCAGAATGAACTACCTGTACTAATAAAATAGTCAAAAGATCACCATAAGTAAGAGATAGTGACAATTTGGAGGCAATTCGGTCTGCTCTTTTTAAAGGAGCATTCTTCTTACATAGCACTGGCATATGTTAAAGAATGCACAATTGCTACCTTGAGCTGGCATCAGAATTAAAAAAACAATCATTCGCCTCATGACATTATGCTTGGTAAATTAAATGACTCCAGCAGTGATCATAAAGTTTCACTTTTAATAAATCAGCCATTTATTCTGGTGAACTCAACACGTTAAATGTGAGAGGTTGCTCTCCTTAGTTTAGCAGGACATTTAGTTGTAGTTCAACATCTTCACCAAATACATTTCACTTGTGATTAAAACAAAGGGAAAAGCATACAAATAAAGTGTTGTAATTTGTAGCCCCAGCCAGGAATGAGGTAGCAAAAGAAAAATCTCTTTCTTGAAGGAAAAGTGTTTCTACAATGGAGAACAACTGCTGGAAATACGACAGGATTAACCTGTCTCTCTTCTGTCTTCATCCTTGTAGTGGACAGGACAGATATCACTTGACTGTTGTCCTAAAGCAAGTGAGCCAAAAGCAAAATCACATCTATTTCGTGACTGGAATCAGCTTTCATCACACAACAGCAAGGTGGACCTGGAGAACTGAATTAATTTATCTTCCGAAGCCAATGCAGGACCTACTCTGCTTAAATTATCCCTGAAAACACATTTTTAGTCTGCTCCTAAGTAGTGCAGTGACAGAGACTCCTCTATTTCCCCCAGTGATATACTCTATGGTGCAACTGCTTTTACAACTGGAATTTTTTCCTGATGCCTTGTCTAAATCTGCCTTGCTGCCGTTTTAATTCCATTATTCTCCATCATGTCCCCAGGAGCAATGGAAAACAAATCATTCCCTTTCTCTTTGAAGAAATTTGGAGGCACTTGGAGCTCCATCACGCTCCCCTCCTCCTCATTTAGATGGAACAATTAAAGCTCTGCCAGGCAGGATGGCTGAGCCTCCCTCCATCCTTGCCTTGCCTCTCCAGCAGGGTGAAGTGTGCTCCACGACTGGCATTGGTAGAATTTAGGATTACAGGTGAAACATGAGTTGCTTGTTTGAATGTTTACGTATTTTCCCCCCACCTTATATCCAGATTACTGCCCTAAAGCTGGTATTAACTTCCAATTAATTAAATTCACTAAAAATTCCCCAAGTCAAAGGCTATTTTACCCAGGGCACTACCCACACAGAGCCCTTTTAACTCTCCCCTCTGACCTGTACCTTATTCTTTTCCAAACAACTTCTGCAAACGCTGAAGCTCATTTTGCACTTTTATCCTATCAGGGGCCTAATAGCACAATACCAGGCTTGGGAAAAAACCCCGAAATGATCTTTTCATTTTCCAAATGAGTTGAAAGAAATAACTGCAATGGAAAACAATAGCAAAAGCGAGAACCTTCTAAATTTACACTGGTACTTTGTGGTGTCCAAAATACTACACAGGCTTGCACACACAGGAGTGCTCAACATGTAGGTAAGGATCATATGGATACTGTAAGTTCTCTCCAAGTCAAGTGTTTTTCTGAAATATTCTAAGTGAGCTGCTGTTGAAGGTTATTTTTCCACTTGATTTATCTCACCATAGATGCTCCCATGCTCAGAAACAAGAGTGGCATGGTCACAGTGGCACAAAAATCATTATAATTAGACATTTCCCTGGTTTTCAATGTTTCTTATAAACAGTACCGAGTATCACCTAATTTTTTTTTTTTCCTCATGTAAAAAAACTGGGAAGAATAATCAAGAGAGGAAGAGAATTGTTTGTCACATCATTCCCCAGCACTCTGCAGCTCCATGCTGAAAATGCACTTCAGTGATTCAGGAGCTGTGAAAATCCAGGCTGTGATCATCCAGGCTGGAAGGGGAGTGGGGGCTGATTTAAGGAGGGAGGTGTTGCTTTTGCTACATATTTTATTTTAACATAATACACAGTTGCCAATATGAAAAAAAAAAATCTTCTTATGCTTCTCATTCTGCATCAGAATATGCCATGAAATATCAGCAAGCCTCGTTACATAAAGTAATAAGTGATGCACCACCCACATCTTGTTTTTCTTGTTGTTGTTAACTTTTGTTTATGATTTAAACCAATAATCACACTAAACACTTGGAAATAAATTAGGCCTTTTCAGTCTGATTAAATTGGCTGAATGCTTTAAACATGTGACTTTGGCAGATCTAATCATCCCAGGATAGTCAGGGAGTTAATCATGCAAATGTCTTTAGATATCTCAATTTGCAAAGCTGTGTTTTGGAGCCTGCACTCTTCCAAAGCATCTGCATTCCATGGTGTGAACGGCAACTGCTCAGTGTCCAAGCCACCCAAAAACTTCATGCCTAGCAAACCAGGGAGCCAAATCAAGGAGCACAATTAACAACTTTTAATGAGAATGTAAATGCAGCACTGCAGGAGGAAAGCACTGGCTGCAGTTAGGAGGGAGTGAGGAACACGGAGTACTTCCAACACCTCGGTGTCAGTGCTCCTGAAAACCTTCAGGTTTATTACATGGACTTTGTGGAATTATTCTTTTTTCGTGCCCGCTGCACGTGAGGAGGTTGATGGTGTCCAGAAGTGACCCTTGCTCACTCCCTCTGGTTTGGAGACTGCTCTTCCACTAACGGTGACACTCATTTACTACTCATAGTAATCATTTCTTTTCCCACCTTCCTTTCCGTGTGAAGGAAAATTTTAGGATGAGTGAGGGGAGTCATGGATTCCATCATTCAGTGAAAACCCTATTTTATTTTGACCAGAATCTGAACCTTTCCTACGGTATCTTCTTTCCTATCTCTGGGATGATTGAAAAAGATTGCATCTAGATCACACATTTTGATATTACAGCTGGCCTTCTTTAGAGCTCTCATTTAATAGAGCAGTTGGAAAATGATGGAATATGGTCAAAGAAACACCACAGTTCCATAAAATTAATTAACCAATTAGATTTTTTATAATTTATCTGTTCTCTACAGAAGCAGATATTTTCATTTCCATTAAAATACGTTACTCCTATTAATAAGATTTAATATAAATGTCTAACTTAATGTACCACCTACTGGCTGGGTTTATTCCTTGATTAACCCACCCAGACACTGCTAAAACAATTAAGGGTAATGAAAGCACAGTAACTCAGTGCAAAAAATAAACTTTTGCAATAGTCTCAAAAAAAACTTCAGAAAATATTACCTGATTTTTAAATTCTGCCCCATAGTCAATCGGTAAACCCAGTTTTAGTTCAGCTTTATAGAATGCAGCCAACCAATCAGACCTAAAACCTGTCAATTATTGAAGGAGATTAAAATCCCTCTTATGGGTAAGACAAGGAAGGATCAAAAATAGAAGTTTGTCAACTGCAGTGTGCCACCAAAAGATGTCAGCGATATCTTGTTGTTTTATAAACGGATAACCCTGATTTTGCTTGCCTGAGAAGAGTGGGAGTTATGATTCTGCAACACAACAAAGCATAACTGGCTTATAAGGCTTTTAAGGGTTGGAAACGAATTCCCCAAACAATAAGCAACAGAATTGATTGGATTTATAACTGACACTACACAGTATTCATTTGTAAAATTTAAATGAGTGAGCTTGCCATGCCCGGGAAGAAATACAAGACAAATCTAGGTCTTATAAATGAGTCCCAGAACCAGTTTGTTTCTTCCTCTGCTTTCTTCCCACACTCAGGAAGAGCCTTCTTCAATGACATTAAGGTTATGATGGAAAAATGATTCCCATGGAAGTCTATAGAGATTTTGTTAATATGCCTTTATGATGTGATATTATGACGGCAATTCAATTTCATTGCAGGCCTAATGAGACTGTGTTACAATGTCAAAATGAAAGGAAACTATATTAATCAAGTTATAGTACCCTGAGAGAAAGAAAAACCTAAAGAAATTAACCCCATTAAAAACTATTTTAAAACAACATTAAGATTTAGTGAATTCAGAATTGCTTTGCTTTTGTTGGTTTAGAGCTTCAGGTAGAAGCTAAATTTGGCACTGATTTACAACTCATTAAATATATTGACATCAGGGGAATCAGTGAAAGTTTTAAGGAAATATAAACAGAACAAAATTCAGACCAACTGCTGTGGTTATGCAAAGCATTGGGCACAGCCTGCTTAGTCCTACAGCTAAAATAACTTTTCCCTTCAGTGGATCCAGAATTTCTACTTTGCTCACATAAAAAAGGTGGTAATTTGGCCACTGTCTAAGAATTTAATTTTTTTGTATCCCAGCTGTTTGATAAACTATTGGAATTTGTACTAAACACTGCAGAATTAAATTCCCCAAATTACAAAAGAGAAACAAATAGGGGTGGAAATTTCTTACTGATCTTATTACATAACTCTTGGAAGTTACCTCTTATTGCTCTGTTGCTCTGTAAAGTTCTATCTTTTTGTATTTGACTTACAAAAAGGAGTTGTTGCTGTATGGAGATTAAATATGGCTATGCCATGATCAATGTACAAAATAGCTCACACGATTCCTTGCACAGTGATCAGCCAGGCCAATGTTCATGTCTCCTCTGGGTCACCAAGCTTTGACATCTGATGCATTATTTATGAAATTTGAAAATTTAATTTGTGCACTATACCTCCCATCAAATTGCTTGTCTTACTTTACTACTACTACTACCACCACCACCACCACAACTACTACTACTATTATTATTATTATTATTTTATAATTATTGAGATCCCTTCCCTCACTGGCTGAGTTTCCTTACCACACTGAACTCACTATTGCTGTTCTGTTCCATAGCTGTGTTGCAGACAAATACTCTTCTTTCCTGATATGTCAAAAAGTTCATGATATTCTTACATATCTGATTTTTCTTAGTTTCCATCAGCAGTCTGTCAGTGTTTCCCTTATTTTTTGTGTCTTAGTATTGCAATGTTTCATTATCTTCCTTTTAGGACGTACATTTCTAGCATGGTGGTTTCTAACAGGCACATTGTGTGCAGAAACTCGTTTAAATAGAAGTTTCCCCACAGCTTTTCTGTCTAAGAAAAACAATTTTTTTGCTTATAGACGTATCTATATATTGCCTTCATTCAAAGGCTCTAGTGACCACAGTAATTTGCTCTTACCACAGCTTTTTCTTGCTTTCTGTCTGTATTTAATTTTCATGCCAGCAATTTCATTTAATTTTGATTTTTCCTCCTGCTCCTACTCCTTTATTTCACTAAGTCCTCCATTTTCTAATGGAGCTGATTCATTTTCCACAGATCATATTCATTTCCTCAGCTCCCTCCTCAAATGTTGCATTTCCATCTTCCTGCCTGGCCCTGGGATCATTTCAAAGCAATAACTCCATAAATGGGTGTTTACATTTCAGGTCCAGAACTTCTTCCACCTTTTCTGGAGTCATTGGCACAACAAACATAAATTCAGGTTGCTCACTTGCCTGTCTGATCCAACAGAATCCAAGCCTGGAAACGTCTGCACAAGTTCAGCAAGACATTTCTTTGATAACCAACCTGTGAAAGAATTTCACTGATTAAATTCACAGTGGGAATGCTGAGGTGTTTTTACTATTAGAGTCATTTTAATGATTGGCATGCACTGTGTGTTTATATTTTTGTCAAATATTGGGAAACCAATTAGAACAATATAATGCCACTGGGAAAAAACATCATTTGCAAAATAATTATAGGCAATTGGCACCAGATGTTCTATTTCTTCAAAATTTGCATTTTCAGTTTTATAATATTTATATTTTTCTTTTGGCAAAGTGCTTAAGTAGTCATACCCCAAAAGGTTGGATTTTTCCTTTTTTCTAGGTTTGGGTTTATAACAAGGGAATTCAAAAGCAATGCTCAGGTTATGTTCCCAAAGTCAAACCTGGTGGTTTCATCCCCTACCACAGAAATACAGTATCTTTTATATTAATCATACTTATTCTCATCTCCTGATCTAGAAGCAAAGATAAACAGAAAATTTCAACAATACTGTTCTGCTAAACCTGCAGCCAAATGGAATCAAGGAACTGATAAGAAGCTTCTCCTACATACAAGAAACCTGAATATTCCTGTCATGGCTGTTTCTTGTTCATCTACTTTCACCTAAAGAAATAAAGTTGTTTCATCTAAAGAACTAAAGATTTTAACCTAAAATTGAAAATTTTCGAAAACCCGAGACCAAAAGTCATCTAGGCAAAGACTTATTTTGACTTGTTTTCAGACATGCATGAGAGCGCTTGTTCTAAGTTTCAAAAAATTTCTTCAGAAAAGTAGAGCAAATGCTTCCTGAGATCAAAAAATATTCAGGGGTCACTGGAATCCTGCAGTATGAGCTCTCACATAAGAGAGTTTAATATTTTTTAAATCTTTGTGTGAGAAAGAAAGCATTTGCAAAAAAAGGAATAGAATTTTGTTTAGATTCAAGCATTTCGATTCATGTTCATCCAGAAAACCTCAGTACCCTCCATATTCCAATTTTTATTATTTTTTTTTATTCTAAGAGTACATTCTCTCTATTTTATTACATATCTCATGCTTTGACTGAGCAATAAACAGCTGTAGGCAAAGAAACACAACACAGCATGAGTTGGCAAGGCCTTGACAAACACCACCCCAACAGCTCTGCCACCACAGTTAATAAGAACCAGTCAATAAAAATCCTGTGCCATGAACTCTCAGAGCTAAGACACAATCTCTGCTTATCTCCAGCCTTTTAACTCCTAGAAAACAAAATTTTCTTCAGCATTTTACTTATTCTTTAGCAAGATTCCCTAAATGTTCTTGTTTTACTGTCTCAGGTAATATCATATTATTTAGACCGAGGCTCTACAATCATTTCTGAGATTTGAGCTCATGCCTTGTACAAATTTTATTGACACCATCAAGGCACTGGTCTGGCACCCTTAGACATCAGTTGTTAACAACCATGAATTCCTTGACAACAAGTGAATAGGAAAATAAAGCTACACTTGGATAATCAGAAGAGATTGTAGAATTCTTGGAACATACAGCATTTATTACTGTGTCTACTGGCTTTGTAATGTTGGGTCATAAAACAGCAAAAACATTTAAAACAGATGTAAAGCTTTTATTCGCTGCTAAATCTACTCCTCTGTTTAAACAGCAAAAAAGGTTTCATAAAGAAGAAAAGATTATTTTTTCCTCGAGATTATCACTGATGCAATGAATGTTGAATTCTGAGGGTGAAAGAAAGAAAAGGCGCCAATATTTATTACATTCAAAATATTAATTAATTTTTTGCTCGATGTCAATCCATACAGAAATGGTGGTACTGCTTTCACCTTTTCCTAACAAGAAGACAAGTCCACAAAAAGGGGCTTATAAACTTCCCTAGCAAAGTTTTATTGTACATGTAATTGTCACATCAGAACGGGGGTAAGAATAACGACTCTTGTCAATTAAAGCATATGACAGACAAAATACGAGAATAAGAGGGGTTAACTGCTTAGGTACCTTTTCAAGATGGGTCTCCTCCTTTGGGATTAGATGGATTTTCAATGGCTTTCTGGTTGAAACATAAATTTTTACAGTTCACTTCAAAGAACTGGAAGTCTTGCTCCCATCACTTCTGGGGTTTTCCTTTCCGTCGCCTCCATCCTGCGATCCTGGCTCTGCTAAAATCTCTCTTCTTGCTCTGTTTTCTCACAGACTCTATTCCTATTCTCCCTTTTTCTCCCACCAGTATCCCTTCTTGAAAGTAACATTTCTCTGCACACCTCGGTTCCTCTGACCCACTACCCTGCACCCAGAATTCCTGCAAACAGGAAAACTTTCTCTTCGCTGCAGAGATATATTGATTTTTTTTGTTAAGTCCAGCTGTCTCTTAACACACAGGCACCTGTCAACCACCAATAAGCAACAACGTGACATTCAAAAGCTTCTTTTCCTCAAAATATTATTTAAACCCTTTCCTACCAAGGTAGAAAATTCTCCAAGTGGGACTCCTGGAAGAAATCAGAAATCTGAGTGTTCTCTTGATGGTAGGATTCAGGAGAGACTCCATTAGAGAGTCTCTTGTGATGGTTTATTTCATTTCACAAGAAGGAAGAAAGAGAAATCCATAAAGCTGTTCTACAGTGAAGGGAAATAAACTCTCATATGTGTACCACATTTGAAATACTTTTTTTTTTCACTAGTGGCAACATGCCAAGAACTAGAGTTAAACACTTTCCCAGTTCACTCTTTCGTCACCTACCACCATATAAATCAATTTATTACCAAGCCTACATGAGGTTAAGTAAGTACATGCAACTTGGGCTCAGGTGTGAGTGCAGATGGATTTTAATCCATTTCACAAATCCAGCCACAGTTATATTGGTTTCATAGCTTAAAATACGACTCGGGAGAGGAATTGATGAAAGAGTGCATTTACTGATTATCTTCAGTTTCTTTAGTTCAGTCCATATCATCTCCCTCACATCTTCAGCTTCCATCAAACTAATCAAGATGCAATAGAAAGGAAAATAAGCATTTGAGACCTGGTTCTGAAACCTGCAGGCCCAGTGGAGACACAGAAATGTCGACACTCACTAAGCAAACTATTATTCATAACATCTGCCTTTCCAGTGCAATGTGAGCTCCTGTCACTCAGCATTGACACGTCTAGGACTGATACCCGAACAGAACGTTGTTATCTTTCATGAGGATATGTTAATTCCTCTCCTCTCACTGATATACAGCATCCTCTGACATTCACAACATGTTCTAGTGTGATATATTAATTCAAAATTTAAAAAAAAAAGGACTGTGCAAAGGCAATGGTAAAGGCAACACATATCTGGTAAAAATCAATTAAAAGAATGAAACCATTCTCCCAGTAAAATTATTTTCCCTGTTCAACAACAGAATTTTTCCCATTGGTCTCAGTGGTGCCAAGACTCCACCTGATATCCAGATTTTGGGTTATTAATTAATAGCAAGGCACATTATTAGTTGTGTTACTCAGTACAATTTTTTAAGGGTTTCACTTTTCTATTGATTTCTATAGAACACTCTGACTAATTAACAAAATAACTTCTCTCCAATTCGGTTATTATGATTAAGTGTGTATTATCAGATCACACTGCACAGATACTTCTGCCAGCATTTCCAAGCCGTGAGTGACCATAATCACTTGATATTCAAAATTGCAACACATTATTTTCCAGCTAAGAATGAACAAGTGGGACTATCACAGTGTCCTCTTATTAAATTTTCTACAATAGATTATTTCCTTTTCATATTTGACTTCTCTGCCCTTCACCGATGTCCTCAATGATTTCTTCCACCAAGTGCTTCACTACTTCACCTTCCCTAATTAATTCTCAACTTTCAGTTCTCCACTGGCCCCCATGTAACTCTCTGTAGATACAAAAGCTTTGAAACCAAAATCCTCAGTGAGCAAATGTTGGCCAGAGAGCTTTTCTTCAAGCTTCTGCAGCTTTCGATCTGATCACACAAAATGCAGCCCCAAATCCTGCGCTGAGCAGCACGTTACACTGTTGTACCTCAATGGCATTTTCCCATTGCTGGACTCCACAAAAATCACAAAATCAGACTCTGAGTGTGGAGATAAACCCTCAGGTTGGCTCTCAGCAACGAGACTTTGCAAAGAGAGAGACTCCTGCAAATCCCGTTCTTTTTTCCTCCGCTTGCCAAAAGAATCCTCCTCCTCCTCCTCTGGCATATGTGTAAGCAGAGAATACAGAAAGAAAAGCATTGGATTCCAAAACTTCAGTGAACAGATTTCAAGTTTTACTTAGCTATCTTTAAGAAAAGAATTTTTTAAAAAATCCCTCAGGTTAAGGGGAAGTTGAGAACAGCTGAGATAGAGCCAGTATGGTAAAAATTATAGCGTGAACAAGAAAAAGGCATCATCCTCTTTCTCCCATTAGGACTTAGCTGAAAAAATAGCTTTACCTTCAATTTTATAAAGCACTCTTTACTCTGCATTTAATGTTTTTTTAACCATTGTGTTCAGTACAAACAGATGAACTGTAAAAGCTTGACCAGGGAGAATCAATGTATTTATTAGCATCAATCTCTCAGCAGAGACAGCCCCAAGCCTGCTGGACTTCCAGCAGCGGTGGTCTTCCATGGGCCGAATTGCCAGCACAAAATGCACACTTGAACACCAAATGCAGGGGTGAAAGTGAACAACAGCAAACTGGCAGATCTTGAGCGATATCAGCAATTCTAGTATTCTTTTGCAGTTAAATCAAAATCCCAGTAAAACTCAAGGATAGCAGTTTTTGGCTTCAGTTCTATGGACCTTCAATGGCCCTTAGCTCAATGTACACTGAGCTGGGTCCCAATAAAATAACAGGAGTCAATAAATGATTGAAGACAATTGCACTATTAAAGAATTCAATCTAGATGAATTCCACCACATTTTTGATTTCATTCAGTGTGCAGCACTTGATATCTTTATTACAGTTGCAATATTATTACAATGGTATCTTTTTATTATGACTTATCTGTCCTTTATAAATTTTAACACAAACAAGTACTTAGTCTAAAAAGAAAAGTTAATTTATCACTTCCAGGCAAGAAGCCACTTTTCAGAACACCTTTCCTATCCTTTCTACCACATTATAAACTACACACATTTACTCTAATCCTGCTTGATTTACAATTTCTGTCACTCCTGAATTTAACCTGTTGTACAAAAACAGGCAGCTGAAATTGGAGACAGCTTTTGAATGGTATTTTAAGGACCCTGGAATCAATCAAAAAAGCAAACCAAATCCAACCCTAACAAAATCAACCAGCTATTAAGTCTATATAACCTATATCCAAAGTTAGAGTTCAGCCAACGCCTCAGGGAAAGACAGAACTATTTTGCTCCCAATTTGGTCTCTGGGCACTGTCATATCTTGTACAATATCTGACTCTTTCAGAAATGACATTTTCATGTCATAAAACCTAATTGATAGGCACTTTCAAGTGCTATTTTTAGAGATAACATCCAAGACTAACGAATGCAATGCACTAAGAAGTTTATATGAAGTTAAATCAAGCTGTCCTGTCTCCGTTCAAGTCATGCTTTTCTTGACAATAATACACAATAACAGCAACATTCCTCAAAAAGAAGTTTATAACCCTCATCTTTGCCTGAACTGTGCTTTCACTTGAAACAATATTTACCATTGACTCAAAAGCCAAGAGTTCTCCTGTGCCAGGTAATGTGTGTTTCGTTTGGTTATCCCAGACCCCCCGATCTCTGGGTTATGGATCATTGTGCAGTTGATACATGACCAGATCAGTCACACTTTCTGTGACTCCAGACTCAATCTTTTCTCTTTTTTTTGGAGGAGAACACCAGGCTGAATAAAGAAAAATGCTATTCTGGGCTCATTTCAGTCTTTCACCTTCCACAGGTTTATCCTCGTATTTTCTGTCAGATTTCACCTTTTCTCACATTCCACCAGGAAACTTTGATACATGATTTATACTTTTTATCCTCAAACGACTTCAAAAATCCTGACTATAAGTAGTCTTTGACTACAAGCTTCTTCTCTGCAATACAAACCAAAAAGTGGAGGAGCTCTGCCTCATTTACCCCCAAGTGGCTCAGGTAGGTTTGTGGGATTCTTTCGTCGTGAAATCTAAGGTCAAGGTTCTCTCATGGCTTTTTTTATGATTTATCTTTCTGGTTGCATTGTTGGTGGGTTTGTACACCTTCCTGTAAAGATTCCTTACACAGACTGCAAAACATTTAGCAAGGTTAAGCTCTAGATGTGTCAGGTTTTAAGGAGAAGTATTTTTGATATTTTGAAAAATTAAATGAATAGCAAACAATACATTTCCCATGAAGCGTTTTCTATTCCAGCATGGCTTCACAAGCCATCCCCCTGAAACTGCCTTGAACTTGAATAAAAACATTACAAGTACAAGCAGACAAACTTTTCAACAAACTTAATTTGACCGAATTTAATCACATTGACTTTTGTTTAGTAAAGAGTCAGTCAACATAATTATACCATGGAGTCAGGAAATAATGAATAAACTGATCCTCGTGGAATTTTTCTTGCCCTAAATATTTTTTAGACATTTCAAAGGCATTAATATTCATAAGAGCATTGAACATGCACCTTACATTCTGAAAGCACGGATCATCTCGGGAAGGTAAACAAAATGCAGACATTTTTTGTTGTTGTTTTGTTGAAGTATTTGGAATCTCCTCATCCACTTTGATCATACAAAATAGACATCCTGATGACTTCTATTAACTGATTCAGCAGGAAAAATTCCAGGTACTAATTTGCTCAATAGGCATGGCACTTTTCAGGGTGCCATCATCTTTTCGGATCCACGTGAGATCCCCAACTTCCCAGAGGGCTCTGTCCCACAGACCCACAAAGCAAAGAGCATCAGCAATGAGCCACCAAGAATATTCTTCCAGTTCCCTCATTATCAAGTGTCTTCAAGCGTATTGTATCTGCACCATCTCTTCTCCATCCCAGCTACCCAAAATAAATTGCTAAAACAAAAACCAGGCTTTCACCTCACTTACAAACGCACACGGAGCTAGAAAGGGCATCCCCATGGCTCAGCTGGAGTTCTGGAAAGCAATTTCCATATGGAAATACAAGATACTGATATTAGTGAAGCTCAAAATCCATGTATGCCTCAGCTACTGAATAATTTCTGCCAGACTTCATTAGAAATAGGATTCAGAAAAAAAGAGCTATTGAACTGTGAGACACAAAACTGTTCTTAGAAGTACTAATCACACATCCATAGCAGGACTCATAACAAGTGATTCAGCAGGATGTCAGGAAAAAGAACATCACAGTTAACTTCCTATTGACCTAGAATACAGTATTTTCCAACAGAAAACAGTATAAGCAGTAATTTTAAGTCAAGTTGACAGATCTAAGCCCAAATCATCACAAACTTCAAACCTGAGTATTTAAGGGTTATATTAAACAGTCTCAAGAGAACTCTTAAACACCTTCATCCCTTTTCCACTCAGCAAATACACTAAGGGGANCTGCACATTATACTGGTAAAAAAAGAAAAGAAAAAAAGTCATGAGGATAAAAGTGTCAAAAGTAGCCTGAGGTCTGGCAGCTGACAATAGTAACCTGTGGGGAAGTCAGTTGGGAAGCTCTCCAGAATCATTCTGGCACAGAGCACTCCCTTTAAAATGGCAATTCACCCTAACTTCAGCCTTCCAGCCAGTGGCTGGAAATATTTATCACACAACAAGAAATAAACTAAATTTTACTTAAACCAACATAACTCACTGAGAACAGTGAAGCTGCCGTTCATGCACGTGACCTTGCCATCAGATACATAATTTTTCTGATTAAATGGGGTTTATCTTCCTAATGCCTTGTCAGGTGCTCTGCAGTTCTGGCATCTCTGATATTCCACCCTTGGGACCGGCTGTGAAAGCAAGTAAAAGACTGTAATGAAGTCAATCTTCCTTGTGCTCCAGCTCTTCCTTTGGAAGGGTCAGTGCCCTTGCAGCATGTTTGCTATGTTTTTAATTTGTTAGCATCGCTCATCAAAAATAAGCCAATTTCTTTCACACAGCTGCATCGACCACCAGAAATAAAACTATAAACAGATGGCAGTGCACAGTCAGAAGGGTTTGGTACATGTAGCTATCTCCATTCCACATATCTGGCTTCAGATGTCCCATAAAGTTAAAAGGGGGTGGTTCTAATTTAAAAATATTCTGTCTGCAGACATAAAACTCAAGATCTACTCAAGATCCAAACTCTTCAGGCCCTTGCTATGTTGTGCTTTCTTGTTCTTATCATTTTTAGTGCTGTTTTTGAAAGAAGTGAGGATGTAAATAGGGGTGAGAGGAATCATAAGAGCACATAAGTTTCAGATTTCAAAGCTTGCCCTTGATGATGTTTGAGAAAACTCCATTTCAGCTGGATTTCTTTATGCTAACACAAAGCCCCCAAGACAAACAGAATTAAATATACACAATCCAAGAAAGAATATGATGCTATTATCCTAATTTGAAAATGAAGCTGTCACTAAACAAGAAAAAACAATTGTGATGAAATTAGAGTAAGAAACAACAAATGAACTCTGCCTTTTTATTCTCATCTGCTCTCCTCTATGGTAAAAAGGGTGAAAATTTCTTCTATTGCAGCTGGAACACTTTGATAAAAGTGTTTTTGCTTTCTCTCATTCTTCTTCTAAAAGGAAAATATACATTCCACTGTTGTAAATAACTCAGGTTTCTCAGGTCTCATCCTGCTTCTACCCTGTAAGTTCCTACAGCTACAGATATAAATGGACACAAAGAACTTGGATATCACCGACCAAACCTTCACTGTGTTCTGTCAACCTACTACTGGCAGCCTTTGGCTGTGCATCACTACATAAAATGAACCCACAAAAAGGAGAACAGAGATGAGAGACACAAACCCAGAATGCAGCTTTGGAGAATGTGAATTACAGATCTTTACTCTCCTAAGAGCCACCTTATTGGCCACTATTTTGTATTCAACAGCTTGCCCATTAACCCCCTGAAAACACTGTGTAATAAGGAATTAGCTTTGTGTTTGCCACCAATTACTGCAAGCTGTGAGCAGAAGCCTGTCAGCAAAATCTGTGGGTTTTTTGAAAGGACAAAGCAAAATTGCAATGGTCTTCTGCCTTCCTAAGATCAGCTGAATCAGTTCAGCTATTTAAGGCCTTTTACCAAGGTTATCTTAAGAAAAAACAAATTAAACAACCAAAAAAACCAACAAGATCAGCTCAAACAGGATGTGCAGAAGTTGTCTGTGCAACTAAAGTCAAGTTTAGTCTGGATTTTTTAGGGAGGTATTTAGAATTCCTAATGACAACCTGCACAGTGTGCTTGCATCTACTGGGCAAACTTGCCACAAGCAGACAATTAAAAAGACAGCAAACTTGCAGGATCAGCCTTCTACCATCTCCACATTTGAGAGAGAGATCTGGGTTTGTGCATGGTCAGCGCTTTGCTAATTAACTGTATTCTGACTATTCTGCAGAAATGATATTTTAGCTTGTAAAAGATCAGATGAATATTATGGTCAAATAAACTTACACTGCAGAATTGTAAAGTCACTGTCAGTCTGCTGCATCTTACCCTGAGAGAGCTGAGAAGGAGCCCAAATGTTGATTATATCAATATTATGCACTTTCTTGATATGAGGCATTTGTACATGCACCAGAGTTTAGTATCTCAGTATTTGAACACACAATGAAGTCTCAAACCAAGAATATGAAGGTACAGGTGTCTAATGAGATAAATGCAATGAACATCTCAGGACTAATATAAGGTTAATCCAACTTTCTCCAGGTTGATCTAAAAAAACTTCTAGTCTGTTTACTTAAAAAGGAAGATGCCTTGTGCTTGCAATTCCATGTAATTCACAATCAGAAAAGCAATATTCATTGGACCAGTGTTTGAAACAGGACAGTTCTTACTAAAACTTAATGGGTTTTGCTTCTTCTATTTTATTGGCTCAGAAGAGTTCAGTACATGAGGTATGGCTACTTTTCTCCTTTATCTGATACAGTCTCTGAACATATTGTAGTCTGATTGTAAAATAATTCTTCACCCAGTGCTACTGGGTTTGGCTATTGGGATTCTGTGCTAAAAGTTTAGAATACAAAAGGTGAAAAGAGAATTTCCCCTATTTTAAAGGCAGCCCAAATAGTCTTTGCAGCAAGCACAAGCATGCATTCACTGAAAGCAGAAACAAAACCCTGACACAACACAGGGGCTGGAAGCTGAAGGATAAATTATGCTTGCTGTGTTTTTCTGAATTGAATCCTGCCTGCATGATCAGCAGCATTCAGACTCCCAGCAGGAAGTCTCCAAAAGAGAGAGGAAACTAGGCAGGAGGCTTTAAAGAAAGCACAGAGAAATGCACTGAAGGAAAATTCTGGTTGAGAAGTGAAATTGGTTAAATTGCCTACAGCAAGTCTGTGGAGAAGAAGGGTCTACACTGATTTCCCTGCTTTGAGGGGTGGAGAGAAAAGCTTTGCAGAGCATGGAAAGCAAAAGCCTGTATGGAAAACTTGTTCATTATGGACGACTTCTTTACAGATATCCTGACTTGGAATGAGACAGAAAGAGGGAGACACCAACGAAACCACTGAGACAGACCGAAGGGATGTATTTGGAGGAATCAGTCAGTAAAAGAATCACCAATAGCTGTGAATACAAGAACAAGCTCATGGGAACAGAAGATACACCCTCATCTGGGCCTGAAAGCAAGGATTGGGAATAGCAGAGCTGTAAGGTACTCCCATCAGAGAATTTACCCAAAAGACAGGAGTCATTTCTGCTTCATCATTACTAGCCAGCAGGAGCTTGAAAATATTCAAGATTGGATTAATTATGAATTTTTAAAAGTCAATTCATGACTGGGAGGTGGGAGGAGTAAGCTTAGCTCAAAAGCAGCTACAGAAGGAAAATGAACAGCAGCCCTTTGCAATTACTCAGAAAGAAAACCAGGAACTGCACTCTGAAGCAGCTGCTTCTCTGTGAATTAAACTCAGCATTCACCCAGAGACGTATCTCAAGTTGCTGGTGGAGGGTTTAATGCAAATCCCCATCTGAGAGCATTTGTTTCCATCAGAATAAATGGAACCAAGGAGCCCAAATCTCTTAAGCAGCTGAGAGGACCTCAGACTAACTCCTGTTGTACAGGTGATCCATTCCTTCCTCAGTGGCACACCATGGCCTTCCTCTTTCACAGAACCGTGGATTGTTCCCCCCAGATATCAGGACAATTTTTCAAATTGCAGAGTTTTAAAACTCTGTCTTCTGGGCACCGTAAAAATGTCAATCTTGGTGTAAGGCATAAGCTGCCCAATTTGTCTCCAGGCAATTCAGCTGTACAGAAAGGGCACAACAAATGCCTGGGACACAGCACACGAGACAAAATAGAGCTAAGAACGGACCACTGAACTTCTCAGATTTGTCTTCTGCCCAATTTCACTACAGATCATGTGCTAAGGATAATGCTCAAACGTGTTGGAAGTCATCCATTAATTTAATGTATGACACTCACCAAGGGTCGCTCTCTTCAGAATGGAGACAAGAAAAGCTTTAGGTCAGACCTGCAATTCAGCTGTAACCAGGGATGTTCAGTTTGATTTGTGAAAGACCAGAACCCCCCCTTGTGTAATGCACAGACATAACTTCCTTATTAGCCTGATTTCTAAACTTGCTCTGGACAATGAAGAGCTAACTTCAGTTCCACTGTGTTTGCCAACAACTCTTAAAATGAAGGAAAAAACCATTTTTCCAGGATTGGACACTAATACCACCAAACAATAAATTCGGCCTTTAAAGAATTACTTTTTTTCAGTACTACCTCAATACTGAGCTACTTCTAACCTGCTTTTATGCCTCTCTGTTTTGATGAAGGAAAGCAAGAAGAAAACCTGAAGAATGAATCACAACTGGGTTTGAATGTAAAGATGTCACCTTCCACAGAAAACATGCTGACTTTTAAAATCAGCTCCTCTGAGACAAGGTAATAGGTTTCTAATGACCTAATTAATTTTACACTAAGTATGTTTTGCAAACGTACAAAGTTAGACAGCAAATTGCTGTCTGTGCTTTGGTAAGAAATGGCTGTCTCCAAACAAATCTCTGAGCCCAACGTACAGTAATTCATGCTGACAGTTTATTCTAATTACAGCTGAATATAATGGTTCAGCTGAGATGCCAAATATCACTGCAAATAACACTTTGCTAGACAGTAAATAAAAGAAAATGAAAACAAATTATTAATCCAAGTTATTTTAGCTGAAAGATTTGGGTTTTTTTCTGAACACATAGAGCTACTGAAAGGAATGATGTAACTGGTAGGATTATCTGGGGCTGATTCAGAAAATTAGAATTTTTTTTCAGTAAAACCAACAGATATATGTTTATTCACATTAACACAGACCTCAAAACATTGACACTCTCTCTCCTCATAACTGTACCAGGATTCCCTGAAATTGTGATGGGGAAAATGATCATAAATTTTTTAAAAAGCGAGGTATTTGTTCTTCCCTCTCTCTGAACACGCAGATTCTGGTCTGTCAAGATGAATTTCAGGAGTTGTTTAACTCCTGGTTCAGAACCAGGATAAACTGGCTTTATTCATTGCTGTATAACATAAAATCCTCTTACCTGTGTTTTAGGAATATGCCAGGACACCCCACAACACACAGGCATCAAAGTAGAACAACCAAGAAATGGGGGTTTTTCACAAGCAGATTATATGAAAATTACAGCTTTAGGGCAAAGAGCAGAGCGGAATGTTAAACAGGTTTTATAATTTTTGGTTTCTTCTAAGCGTCTTAGCAAACTTCTGCCCAACTAGAAAAAAAGTTTTGGAAAACACATAAAAATAAGTATAAATTGTGTATATATAACAAAGATGTGATGCACACTACAAAAGGCAAAAAGGAGATTTCACTTGTCAATTGCTTTATGGAAATAACCAAATATTCTCCAGAAGCATGTTCATATAATAGGAGAAGCAAAGAGCTGAGCTGTTTTTTCTTTGTTACTTTTAGGGAGACTGAACATTCAACATCTGTATTTGAGATTTTTAAAACTTTACAGGATTCAAAATGTAGAGACTTTGAAATCAACATCTAAATTAATAAAGCCATGAAAAAAAAGGGAAAATAAAACCAATAAAATAAAAATAAAGGTAAAAATGTAATCAAACTAAACCAAAACCATGAAGAAAATGCAGGTGTAAGAACTGGTATCCAAACCAACATGGGTTGGAAGTATAGGAACAGCACCACCACACGTATTTTAAGCATTTTTTAAAAAAGACCCCATATTCATTCAACAAAGGACAAAAGCACAAATTCTGGACACTAGAAGAGTCCCTCCTTTTTCATATTGGCACCCTACAAAAAGAATATTTATTATAAAAAGGCAGAAAAATTTTCTGTAGGATAATACGAATGAGGCATGCAGTTAATCCACTAAGATTCCATTAAGAAGTGAGCTGATGTTCAGCCAACTAATTACCCATTCATTAAAACAGAACCATAAATGACATTTCCAACATATTACAAAACCCCTCTGTAGTAATATTTTCCCATCTACATCTATTCTGACATTTATATTCTATGTCTCTTTCATAATTATTTCAAATAATTCCTCTGACATATTGAGGGGAAAATAGCTTAAAAAGAGATTACTTACCACCTACCAATGGCTCACGAAGAAAGGAGCAGGACAAAGTAATTATGTTGGGGTATTAATACAGAATTGATGTGCTTGTAGTCCCTAATAATTACTACCACGGTTTAATTCTTCCATGGTGAAAATTTTAAGGGGCTTGAAATCACTCTCACACACCTATAACTCAAGATTCACCCTCCCAAAAAATGAGCACATGTGAAACTCACTCCTTTGATCCACAGGAAGTGATAGAGCACTGATAAATTAGCATTATATATAAATAACTAAATCCAGAGCTGGTATTTCCATGTCTCTCTCTGCTGTTGGTAGTGCAACAGCTGCTGCTGTGCTCCCCAGAAAGGGGAGCGGAGAGAGGGTGCTCAGACATCTCCAGACAAAAACAAACAGGGATGCAGCCAAAGGAGAATTGTCACTCAGTACAAATTGTTGTTGGTTCTGTGCTCACTGGGGCCCTCCCTGCACCTCCTTGGCTGGTCATGAGCCAAGCCACATGAGCTGGCAGTTTCCTGGAAATGCTAAAGCCTCTGGGATACTGAGGCCAACAAAAACCTGCAGCCCTCTACAAGTGGCTTATTTCAGCACATTTTCATATAAAGATTTTTGTATAAAGATTACTTCTTTGCTTTCTTCTTGCACTTTTTAAATTTCTTATCATAATAAGTGAATAAATAACATTTCTCCTTCACCCATTGGTCCATGTTCTGGCTTCCAAACTGCATTTTCTTTGAGCAGTCTTTTCCATCGTTGCATCATTTATATTACAGTTCCTGTCCTTATCCCTCTCCCACTACACATTTTTCTGACCTAACTTCTAATGATATTCATATTTAAAATCCATCAAACTTTATGCTGATCCCATATTTAGTTCCAATCAAGAAAACTTAGTCAAAAAAACTACAACTTCAAGAAAACCTAGTCAAAGCGAGCTATGCACATATCTGATGAGATAACGACATCTGAGAGATAAAATAGATAAAATGGCCCCAACGCAGGTTTGCAGCCCTGCAAATGTTCCCAGTGCCAGAAAAAGAAAAAAGGTGGGATGCCATGGTTTTATCATGTGCTGTTTAGGGATAAAATAAGCTCCATCTGATACTGAAGCTGCAGCTCAAACTGCATCTACAAAGAACTGACCTACATAATCAAGAGAGTGGCTCATCTCTCCTAAAGACCCCTTTCCTTTCAGTTTATGCCATTACCAAACTCACAGAAATCAGAAAACAGATTGGTCAGGCCATTGTAACAGCTGACACGTCCCTGGATAGAAAAGTGACCTTCCTGACACCACTTCAGCTGCACTGGTCAGCACCCACAGGATTTCTGGAGGCTTCAGCAGAGCTGGGTGTGGAGCAGAGCGTGAGGTTACTGCCAAGAGCCAGATTTAGTCTGCAACCTTGACTAAAGTCAGCTCCCTGTCTGAAGCACAAACAACGAGGTATGATTGCAAGGCAGATGCCAGAATACAAAAAGCTCTGGCAAGAATATGGAAAAGAAAGAAAAAAAAAAAAAAGGTAACAAGGTTTAGACGCAAAGGCTGCTAAAGGTTTCACTTCCCAAAAAAGAAGGTGGGATTTGTGCAGAAGAACCTGACTCTGCCCATCCTCACAGTCCATAATGCATCCACTGTGAGAGGAGCACAGACCTGGATGGCATCACAGCCACTGCACCCTCACCAGCACTTAACAGCCAAATACTGAACCTTCCAGAGCAGACACAAACCCCCAAAGTTCATCAACTGACCTACTGTCCATGTTCAAAATTGATTTTTAAGGAAACTTTCTAAGGTATACAAGTGCTAAGAAATTCACACTCAGAAGAGCAGCACGGACACAAATATGAAAAACACAAAGAACTTTGTCCTGAATTAAAGGAATTAGGCTTGCCAAAAAAAACACCTCAAAATTTGTAGTTTCCACCAAAAAAAAACAAGAGACGCAAAGGCTTAGATGTAAAAGAGGGTTTTTTTGCCCAATTTCTATACCACATTAAATTAGATGTTAGATTAGTTGTGGCCAAGGACAATATATTGGTGGTAAAAGAGCTTGTAATGCTCCTTGGTTTCTGAGTTCCCTGTAAAACAAGAGAAACAAGGAAGCAGCCAAAGCCTGTTCCATTTCCCTCATCCAGCACAGTGGATGGAGACCCAGCCCTGGAAAGAGCATTCTGGATTACCCTGAACAAATCTGAGAAAGAGGATAAGGATCAGCACAACCCCTGAAAATTCTGCTTCCCATTCAGAAACATCCAAAAGATTCATGACTCTAGACAGATACAGATAATTTGACACATCTAAAGAGAAAAATACTGACAAGTCCCTCAAAAAAACTTAATGAAGAAATCTCAGAGATTTAAGCAATGCCTCACAATCATTGGTAATAGAACTGATTATTCTCACATACATTTTTTATTTTCCCTGAAAATTATTTTTACATTGGCTCTAACATATTTACAGGTCACCACACAGACATAATTTATTGCAAGCTTTTAGGAAAGCTTTTCCTGTGCAAATGGGCTGATCAAATGTTTACAATATGGGTCATGATCATCCACTGGTGTACTTTCATTTCCTTGGTGGGAAGCTCTCACCAAGGAAGGATTTCAAAAGGAAACCATACCGTGACAAAGTCACTAATATGACAAATAGTCACAGTGTCCTCTTTAAAGCACATGGCATTTAGTTTACATTTTAATTGCAGAAAATTCTACCACAGTAATTTAAAGGAAAAGTATTTTTTCACTTTGTGAACAAGTTTTTTTTCTTCCTGAATCCCACATTTGGACACAGCCTCACCAAGAAGTTAAGAACTGCTCTCTTCGAAATAAATTGTACTAAACCAAATGTGTTTACTCTCTGCGTATGAAAGTGTATTGTTAAAAACAGAATGTGAGCAACTTGGAACAAATCTGAGAGCAGCTGCACGGGGTAGTGCTGTTAAATAGTGATGCTTTTAAGGCTCTTCAAAGCAGCAGTCCGCAGGCACTGGGAATGCAGCACCAAGATAAAATACCTATCAGTGGCACTACAGTCTGCAGCAAAAATAATTGATGAGGAGTTGGGCAGAGTAGATTATAAATTGCAGGGTGCAGGCAATCATTTCTGCTCTGGTCAATGTAGATATTAGATACAAAGACAGCTGCTGGTACAATAGAGGGTAGGATAAGCCACTAACTAGGAGGATTATATTTTATTGATTGGTAAGAGATAAAACACCTATATTATCCCAAATTAGTTTTTACTGCCTTAAGAGAAAAAAAATCTCTCTCTGCAAACCCTGCATCAAATATTAATCAAGCAATAATTAAATGGGATAAAGAAAACTGTCCTGATATCTCACTTGCAATCATTTTTTTGGTGTGTGAAATGAGCCAAGCATGACTGAATAAAACTTCACTACTCTAATACTGGATTTTTAAATTTTAATGTTCTGTTTTATTCCAAAACCCTTATTAGAAATAGTTTGAACTGGTAACTTCTGGAAGTCTATGGAACGAGAGTGTTGCTCATCCACAACGCAGCGAGATTGGAGAGCAGGACCAATGCAGTAAGACAAGGCTTTAGATTCCTCTTTTGTATCACCTGAACCATTTCACTTTCACTGCAGGCTTTTTTAATTATGTTTCTATGACAGAATACCGAGGTCAGAGAGAGCCAGGTACAAGAGACCATTTACCTCCCTACTCAGTCAGCAGTTACACACGTGCTTAAGTACTTTTTAAAGGAAAGAACTTCTTAACGAGATGCTTAAAGGATTCCTGGCCTACTGAGGGGTGCACAATTAAGCAGTCAAGATGCAATTATGAACTCAGGTTCTGCAGCTCCTGTGCTGGACTGTGCCAGTAACTGTTTCATTACCTGTTAATAAGTCATGGCAGGTACAGTGGGCTGTTAGATTAATTGTGGTTAATGGGAAGTGCATGTCTGACATCATAACAAAGACGGATTTTTGACATAAAATAGATAAGACAATAAATATCAGAAAAAAGTCTTTAAGAGATGCTGTTTTAGTTATCCTAATTCCTTTGATTTGGACTCTGGAATCCAACTAACTCCTTTTAGTGTTCATGGATGTCTTGCCAATGGTTCAAACTCATAGACTGACTTTTGCAGATTCTATTGTCAGAACAAAAGCAAGGTACTCAAGATTTCAATTAAATTTTTTTTTGAAAGACTCCATGACACAAAAGCTATAGCCTGTTACAAATAGGTTGAGTGAGAGTGGAGCTCTCAGCCTGGTAAAGAAGCTGTGGTCAGCTTTACAGGCATTCCAAGCATCTGATTTGAGAACTAATTATATGAACTATTCATGCACTTAATCCTCTGCAGAATCAGGATCTTAATATAACAAATACCTTTAAAATAATTTTCATAATTATTGATGCTGAAGGAAAAAAGTGCCATAAATGTGCCAGTTCAATAATTAGTTCAGAATGTATGTTGTTTTCAGACATCACACCTGACGGCCAGCACAACGTGCCCTGGCTAATCTGCACTTCAAAGACAAAGCAGGTTTCATTTAGTTTGAACCTCTACCTCTCACCGTACTAAATTTAAATAATACATAAAACTTACAGCTCTGAGAAAAAGCTTCTGAGAAAAGGAATGAGGCAGCAGCCAGTGCCAGAGGGATCCCTGCTCACGGACTGGGGGTCTCTGCTGGCTCAGAAGCCGATGAGACCAACGTGGTTCCCTGCAAGGCTCCAGCCCTGGCTCATTAACAGCCAGACTGGCAGCCTGACAAGATCCTGCATTTCCCAGCTCTGCAGTCCTCCAGCAGCCAGTGTGGAACTTTCTTGCCCAGGGAATTTCTGCAATTTGCCTTCCATCAAATCCCTTTTACTGTGAAACATCAAAATTCTCTGAAACGCAGAAATTGTTTTCCTGCAGACTTGTACAGCTCCAAATTTTTCCATGCATTACACCTCGCTCCCACCTCCAAGATTAAACAATATTGTGTTTAGGAGAGATTCCTTCCAAAATTCTGTTATGGCTGCAAAGAGATGATGTACATGGAGCTGGACAAAGCTGCACCTGCTGCAGAGAAACCCCTGCACTGCAGAGGGATTTGCCTGGGGATCCACTCAGTCCAGGACAATTCTATTGTTTCACCCTCTGGTCAGCTGAAGGCAGGCTGCCCAAAAAGCAGAAAAGTTCTCTTTAAAAGAGCAGGAAAAGAAGCAGATGGCCCTGAATGAGAATATCATACTTCAAGAAAATGAAAGTTATTAAAAATGAAAACCATAGAGTTAAATCTGAGGAAAAAAAAAAGACTTCAACTTTGCTTGGATGTAATTTAAAGGCTCCATAAAAGACCTGAAACAACTATGGAGCAGACAGAAAAATAGGCTCTAACCTAGTGACCAGAAACATTCTCCATCTACTTTCAGAGCACTTAGTTTGTAGCACATAAAACATTGAGCTAAAAGAGAACTATTGATGTAGATGTAATAGATGTGTAAGCAAACTTGCTTTTTGTGTACATCTTAAAAGTAATTTAGAGCCTCATATGTTGGGAATTGCTGAGTCTAATTTTTAGCCTGGAGCAAATTTTTATAGCTAAATATCAAACTCTAATGATAAGGGTTTCTAATGGTCAGACTTAACTACTTTTCTGCTGCCAGGTATTCTAAATATCCCAGCCTACCTTTCCCAGAGCTGATTCTACAAAACAGGCCGTTCACCTTCTTCACATAAACTCTAAATTTCTACAACTTGAAATTGGGCATTACTGGGAGACATTTAAATCTCATCTGTTTTAATAGAGAGCATGTGTTCATTTTCTTTCAAACTACCTTTGAAAGGATCATGAGCAAGTAATTAAAACTATTAGTTGACATTTCAGTTCTCAACAGCTCTATCTAGCCTAAAATTGTTCTCTTTAGAAATGGCAAAGATATTCAAAACAAATAGTTGTGAGTTACTGAGAAAATCGAAACTCTGAGCGCTCTTCATTTCGTTCACATAACACTAACTTCTCTTGACCTCTCAGTTTAAAAACAACACCTTTTTTTTGCAGTTGATGTAAAATGAAGCACAAAAGTGCCTGTGCTTTTAACCAAACGAAGGCAGAAGTGCAAACAAAATTTCCTGTGCCTAACAGAATCCAGTATTCACATTTCTGGTGACCAACTTAGGAGAAAAATGCTACTATTCCATAGTGTGACTCGTTCAGGGAAAGGAGTCGTTCAGAAATGTCACTATGAAAATGTTATTAAAAATTTGTTGCCTAATCCGCAAGGAACTGTGTTCTGTTAATCCTGGACACGTCAAAGGAAATGGCAATAAAGCAGAGAGAATCCAGCAGCAGAGTTCTGCCTTCTGCAGGCACAAAAAGACAGAAAACCCCAACCAGGACACACACATGTTGCAGGATGCCAGATTTCCATGGATAACAAATCCTGGCTTTCCCTCATCCTTAACTTGGTGTCTCAGCCCAGGGGCAGACCAGGAAATAAATCCAGGATTTCCTGACTGTCAGCTGTGTCACACAGAACATTCAAAGTGCTGCCGGCTGATGGAGATGTTCTCTGAAACCCTTCCTTAAACACCCATAAATTGATGAAAAGCACCAGCATAGCAGCCCAAGGAATCAGCTGGCATAAACTGGAATAGAAGTCTTAGACTTGCATTCTTAATACCTTTTAATTTAATCCAATATATTGAGCACACAGAAAACATTACTGCCTCAATTTTTCAATTAACTGCTGTTGACTAATTGCAGTGCTATGGTTTATAATCAGCAGAATGTACAGTTTTAACAACAGTATGACAGAGTACAGCATTACAACTCCTTAACTCGTGAAGAGGAAGGAAAAATAGCAAATCCTAATAAATTATAAAATGAATGAATTACATATTTTTTACTTAAATGGTTAAGATGATAAAGAACTAAATCCAATACTAACTAAAAAAAAGAATTTTTTCAGTGATTTAAGTCTGTTGATTGCAGAATTAATTGCATTTGCATAGTAATATTTAAGTACTACAAACTGGAAAAGGAAGAATTCTGAATATCAATTATGTTAATTATGATTGCAGACTATTGGGAGAAAGGAAAAGATCAGTCTTTTTTCCCTTTATTTTCTTTAGTATGTGCTTTTCTGTGCACAATGGTAAGATCAGAGCTCCAGTTGCTATCACAACTTAACTCTCTATTATAATCAACAATCATCTAAGTTAATTGCCATCCTGCCCTTCTAAACCAACATGTTCAACAGCAGTTGCATGAATTCCATACATTTTGCTACTAAAACCTATCCAACATCTCAGAACAAGCTGGAGTATTCCCACCCATCAGACTTAGCCTGAAGTTGTCCTTCCCGTCCTTATTGTGGCAATGCACCATTCAAAATGCTTTACTCTGTCCATGAGAACATCCTGGGACACTCTGATTAAATCCAAAGCTAAATAGGAAACAGAACTGAAACTCAATGTATGAAACAAAATAAATTAAAATAGCAATTCAAAATTTAAAATATATTAAATATTAAAATATTTTTTCTGAGAGTATAAATATCCCTGGCTTGTACAAAAGAAACTCTAATTAGGTTACCACAGCAGTTAAGTTAGACATAAAAAATAAAGCAATGGGAAGAGAACATGGAGCACCCAATGAATTTTAAAATCTAATGTTGCAGAGAGACTAACTGCAAAGATTATTTCAAACTTTATAATGAAATTTAAAAATTTCTATTTTTGTCTTCACTAACATTTTCTTTCAGTAATCAACAAAATCATATTTGAAAAATGGGAAATTTGTTACCATTCTTCAAATATTCTGTAATTCAGGCCCTGTGGGCTCAGAATAAGACTAAGCCTTACCACTTACCCATTAATTATGATGCTGAGCTGTATTAACAGGCCTTGTAAGTGACAGCAGAAACAGACAATCAGAGTAGAAGGAAAAAATGGAATCATCATCAAATAAGCCATGGTTCAACAGAAGCCAAAAGAGGTTTTTAACATAAGGTAGGAAAGATAAACAAGTGATGCAGTATTAACTGAGATAATTGATTCTTTCTGAACAAAAGCAATGAAGGCCCAAATTGTACCTAAACTCATGTGCTTTTGCAATCACTGTTTCCTGCCTCATGCCCTAGATCTCTTTTATAGTCCAGAAACTTGCAAATAATGCAGCAGCAGCCCAGAGCAACACTAAAAACATCAGGTGCATGACCTCACTTTCATTTATAGAACAAGGCAGAGATCCCAGAAAACTATTTCAATGCAAGAGTGGAAGCTAAACCAGAGCATAAAACTGGATAGCACAAATGATTCAGCCCCAGCCAAAACTTTTGGCAAAGTATTAATTTGTTAACTACACCTCTATGAGTGTTTTACAATGAAAATGCAGCAGATGCACGAGAAAAATAAGAAAGGTGGAATTTGCCTGCAAACATGGGTGTGGGTGCAGCTAAGAGAAAAATATCTCCCACTGTGCAATCCTATCAGACTGTAGAAAAATCAAAAATATACTGGCATTTAATGTCTATTCAAGCTTTTTTTTTTCTGTTTATTTGTCTATTTCATTCAATTATAATGAATATTTAAAATTAATGAATATTATTTATATACACATAAATGCAGAAGGTCTTTGTCAGGAAGTCACAGCACTGTAAAAACAAATCATGCTGAATTTTTGGACAGCAACTGAATAGTTCTTTTATCAGAAATCAACAATTCTAAAACATAATACTGAAATAAGAACAACTGATGGTCTTTGCTGAGGTCCATTTTGCAGAATTGCAGTACTGAAGAAATGGAATGAGCTTTGACTCCTGTTCCAAAAGCAGCATTTCATAACACAGCAAAAACTGTCTTTCTTTCGATCTTAGTTTATTAGATCCAGATCAGAGAACAGAACGAGCTATTTATCTTTAAAAAGTAATATCTTTTTGATTATATGTCACAGCAGAAATCTTATCTTTGTCTTGGAAGTTCGAGACTAACGACGACAACATCAGGAGCCTTGTGAACCCTGACAGTGGCTCAGCCAATTATGGGATGAACGATGAAGATGGAAACTTCTCCGCTCCTCTGCGACACTTCTGGCAACCATAATTCTGCAAATCTAAATGGAGTCATTGCTTTTCGCCCCCGTGGGCAGAGCCATAATTCCTCACATCTACATTCTAACTGAGTTTTCTAATAGCTCCATTCATTTCTCAATCTCCCTAATAAGATTGCCAGAGAGGACAGCTTGTCTCTGGCATATTTCTCTTCCAAAAGGACAAAAACCATCATTCAGCCTTTCAGCGTCGCGTTTGGGTCATCAGAACTTGTCAAATTAAACAAACTAATATTGCAGTTGGAAATGAAAAATGAAAGGGACAAAAGAAAGCTCTGTGCTTCCTGGAGCTTCCACACTTGGTAAAGTCAAACACGTTTGAAAAGCAGCTCCTCACCTCTGAAATACAGAGGAATGTTTATTAGACTGAGGTCAATACTTGGCATTCACTGAGTGGTGTGAAAATTTTAACAGTTAGAACTTAAAATTGTAACCAGCTGATGAAGTACCACGGCACACAGTAATACTGGAATGTAGAAAATAGTATTTTGAATTAGCAAAGGCAGTTTTGAGGCAGCTTTTTCAGGCAAAATAGAAGCCAAAAAAGTCTCAGTTGAAAAAAAAAAGCCAAAAAACCACACAAGCTTTTAATATTCCCAAGCAGGCTACAGGAAAAACAAAACAAAACAAAACAAAACAAAAAACCCCCAAAAACGGTGTGGAAATAAATAGATTTTCCAGTCAAGTTAGGGAAAAGTATTCTTGATTACACCAATGATCTGTCATTACAATATGTGAAATTTTTAGCTAAGAGTAGCAACAAGAAATTGCTCCAAACTTTATTTTAAAAAACATGACAAGTGAGAATCTTTCCTTAATCTGTTTGTATGTGAAATACCTGTGTCAGCTCATTTCACTTCAATATTCTGCATTAACAGACATGAACCATCCAAACACATTGGTTTAAAAACTGCATTTCTTTGCAAAACTAAAAAAAACCCTATTAGAAATCTAAAGCTCTACGACAGCTCTAATTCAGAGGCTGAGAAACCAGCCTTAAGTGGGAAGGATCTGTGTGAAATTTTTCTGCTACTCAGTCAATATATACATTTTCCTCTCTTAATTAAGATATTCCTAGTTATTTTATTTTTTCTTAATTCCACCAAACGTGAGAGTTATTAAAGCTAAATGAACATACTTGTTGTGTTGGTTTTTTTCTTAAATTCTCATTTTTCACTGTGTTCAAGGTGCGCATTTCAACCAACTCTTGAGGAAACAGAACATTGTTCTTATAATCTCCTACCTGCTCCTACCACGGCAAATTCAATTGCCTCATGGTTCAAAGATTGAGAAGAAATCTTCAGCTTCATTGTTCATTTGTAAAGAGCAAATGGAAACAGAAAGTCAAGAGAGGAGTTGGGTTTTGATAGAGTTGACTTTCTTTGAGAGAGAGAAAGTATCAGAGAGTGCAAATATTGCAGTGAGTGAAAATAGGGTTGACATCACAAGGAATGTTTGTTGTCTGATGGAAAATGTGCCTTTGAAAACTCAGCAAACAATATCAAAAGCTTAGGTTTTGTCTCCAGTACAATGTACAGGCTGCTACAATCCAAACCATCCAGTTCTTTTAATACCGTAAACTCCACTTATGTGGAATCAGATGCAGCCAACTGGAGTTCTTTGCATGACATTTTCTGGCAAGTATTAAAATGAGAACAAATCCTGTTTCCTGACATTCCACGGTATCCATAGTCTGAGAGAACAACAGTGTCTGTAACTGAGAGTATGGCCATAAAATAGAGGAATTCCAGCTCTTCTCCAGTCTTGGATTCTCAGGCAGAGCCAAGGAACCAGGCAATACTGGGAGAATATTTGCTTAAAATAACTTATTCCACACATTGCCTTGATTTCAATGGGATCTTTTGCTTTAATGTGGATTTCTTATTTAGGCAAATACCGAGTGCAAAAGATCCAAAACACTGACACATTACTTCTCACAGGAAGAAATATTTTTTCCCCAAAATGGTTAAAAAAAATTAAAATTAAAAATAAAAGCAAGTATAAAAAACCAGAATATTTCCTGGAGCTTGTGGAATAAATCTACCTGAAGGTCTCTTTTTCTTTCATGTGCTGTCTGCATAATTCTGAGCACGACCTGGGGTTTTTTTTGGACAGATGGACAAGAGGCAGGAGGGTGCCCAGGCAGGACAGCTGCCCCAGGCAGGCCAGAGGGACAGTCCCTGCCATGGCATGTCATGACCAGCAGTCACCAGGGGTGGCCGAGGGGCTTTCCAAAGTCACCATTGCTCAGGGACTGGCATTGGTGTCCTTGGGGGCAGTGGCAGTCAGCTATATTTTAATTTTGGTTTATAATTCCTCTTTCTTTATTAAACTTTGCCTCGTCATGAGTTTTCTTGCTGTTCCTCCTGTATTCTTTCCACCACCCTGGGAACAGGGGCGTGGGAGAGTGGCTGTGCCATCCTTGGCTGCTGGCAGGGGTCAACCAAACCCCTTTGAGCTCCTGTTGAGTAGCACATGCCACTGTTTGTGTTCTTTGGGTGGAAACCTCTGAAAACTGCCCCACCCTGGCCAACTGTCTCAGCCAACTTCATCCTGATTTGAGAGTCAAAGTTCATGCAACAAAATTCCTCCTGGTAAAGCTGAATCCAGGATAAAGTAGTGAAAGTCAGTAGATGCAGAATCATAAGAGCCGGATCAACATTTTCTTTCATGTCCAAATGCATATTTTTAGACGAATATGTACTGATTAAATCTGGAGCTCTGAAACAACACCTTTTTTTTTTTTTTTTGCTTTGCTATATGCATTTCAGTGCTTTTGTGTAGCTCCTTCACAACTTGACAGCTAGCTTCATGATATTTTTAATTAAAAGACACTAAACACTTCAAAGAAGAGCTAGCCACACTGCCACTTTGCAGCTTCCTTTGTTCTGCTCGAGTAATGCCAGAAACTGCACATCACTGACACCTTCCTGGGATGCAAACGAGTGGTTCTCTGAAAGCCTCCACCAGCTACAGTGCTTTCCTCAAATTACTAAATTTAAGCTTTTGGTAATTTTTGGCTCTTCTATTTGCTCCTGTTGGCACCAAAAAGGACAGTCTTCAGAAAGAATTAATTGTTGGGTCAAGAAACACAACTGTATCAGCACAGCCATTTCGCAGTGTAACACTCAGTTTTAGTTTTAAAAGAAGAAGGTTGATTCTCTTACACTGAATACACTTCAGTTATAAACCATTTGATTCACTCTCAAAAAGAAGAACCATTTGATACATTTATCTTAAAGAGATCTTAATTTTTAATTTCTTTTTTGTCATGTAACCAGTCACCAGGAATTTAAGTTCTATGCAGCAAATTCTGCAAATGGCAAATTGATTTTAGACTCACAACCCAAACTGCCCAGATATTTGATCCTCTCCTGCCATTCAACCAACAGGACTGAAAAAGCCATTTATAGAATATTCACAATGACCATGGGAATAATAAGAATAATACCCTAATAATACCCTTTGCCCAAGGGTGAGGGAGGCAGTTAACACAAACCCAGGAGAACTGCTTTGAGTCTTGCGCTTGGAGTTTTATGCCGCTTTTGGCAAGAGAAGTGAAGCCTGCATTTCAAACACTGCACCATTATTTTTATGTTGTGCATATTTTCACCAATAATAGTTCATTGAAGTATAGGAATCAATTTCTGCCTTCCCATTCTGGCTGCAAAAAAATCTCATAATTCTTAAACTACATTGTTCCTGCCCACTGCGTGCTAAAACCAGGTTAAGTGAGATTAGTACTGAAAACAGGTTAAAAATAGAGTCCTACACCACAGAGAGATGGATTTAAATGTTATATATTCTGAAGGAGGAGCAGGGGAAGAAGGGACTAAGAGGTCTCACAAGGGGGATTAGACTTTGCTACTTAATAAAATATTAAGTGACAATCAATCAAAGCGGAATATGAGGCAAGCACAGTTTTGCAGAACTGCTCTTTTAGGATTTGTTTTCTTTAAAATTTGCATTCCTTTCTGCATGCTTGGGAGATATACGTGTGTTGGCTTTTTAATGATTAGAAATGGCTTTGATCTTGACTACTTGAAGGAACATGAAGCTATAAATAGCGTGAGTGGATACGATTAATCCCAGTAATGACAAACAGAACAAAAATCCAAGATAAGCCTTTCTGAAATTTTCCAACATACCTCAGGAAGTTCAGTCTTAAGCTGGTGCCATTCCTACAGGAATGATCTATGGAAAAGGTCAGGAACACACCAGTGTTCAGGGCCTCAGATGCCACCAGTGCCAGTTTATCAAAGGTAAGAAGGTAGGAAATCAGAAACATCAGTTTTCTGCTTGAGTGGCTGCCACTTTCCTTTGAGATGGACTAGGCAGCAAGAAAACCTTGCTTGTCCTTCCTGCTGCAACATCACTGCCAAAACACCCAAATAATATGGAACGACCAGGCATGATAAAGAAAATAACCCACTGATAAAAGGAAATGTTGCCAGGAGAAAATAAGTGCCCCTTGGCCAGGGTTAGATGGGTAGTGGTGAGGTGTGAATGTAGAACTCTTATCACAGTAGTTTTTATCCAGACAGATTCAAAAAGTGGCCCTAAATTGTCACTATGATGAAATTTTCTACATCTGTGCGAGTGGGCAGTAAAGTGAGATGAGAGGAACAGCTGCTACAATTACAAGAGAAATTTTTTAAAGGCAAAATGCAAAAAACTCTAAGAAAAGTCTATAAGACAACACCTTTATAGTATCTTCAGATTTCATCTCAGTGGAAGAACCCAGAGCTCCAGAAGATGCCTGTTGCTCAAAGTGGTAACTTTCAAAGTCCTCTTATCTCAGGACATCATTGCTGAAACTGGAGCTCTCAGTTCCTCAGGGGCATGAAATATGTCATACAGGTGTGTGTGTGTGTATATATATATATAGATATATATATTTATATTTATAATCTGACCTAAATCCTCAACTCACTTCTTTTCAACAGCAGCTTTAATGCATGAAGTTGATTACTTCCAATGAAACTATGGAAAATTAAATGGAATATCAGAATTAAAGGAAAAAGAAAGGACCAATTGCTCCAACAATCAAAGTAAAATTTTAGAGAATTCTGCTGCACTTTTCAGTATTCAATTGACTGAAGGACAAATTCTCCTTCCTTCCCTTATGAGCAACTGTATTCTTTTTCATAGATTTTTTGTATTCAGGGGCTATTCAGCTAAGAGAAGATTAACTTGCAGACTAAGAAGTACAATATGGCAACAAAAAATAATTAACTAATCAGTGAAAAAAATTCAAAGCTCTTATTTCAATCAAAACTGCCAAGTCATGGAAGAAAGACAATATAATGCCACAGTGAACATCTTGTTCAGGACGATATAATGCCATAGTGAACATTTTTAGTACTTTCACAGCAAAACACATGAAGACAAAGCAATTAAGTAGTTATTTTAGTTTCTCCCCTTGCTACTTTTTTTTAAATGTATTCCCACACCAATGTCTTGAATTTTAAAGAGAAGTATAAAACCAAAGCTTACAAAGCCTATAAAGCCTACACCCCACTCTTCATAAGCTAGTGAATGTGTAGACTAAAACGATTTCATTTCTTAAAATAAAATAAATAATTATTTGGACCATCCCTATGCAAGCTATTTGTAAGAAAAGTGCTTTCACTAATTGCAATTTGAAAGGAATATTACACAAAATAGCTGTACTAAATCTTGTTACCCAGGGAATCCTGTATTTCAGTGATAATCTTTCAATAATAACCATGTTTGTACTCAGTGCAAGAGCAAAATCACTTCATTAAGTTATTTGTGTAATTTTTAGATATTTCCAACAAATTATAAGGCTTTGATCTTCTGAAAAGCACAACAGATAGGCAAATAAGATGCTAATATTATGGGATTGTTATTTTCAAACCATTTGAGGAAACTTCCACCACCCAAGTGCACACACATTAGAGAATGCTGTCTCTATAAAATTACAGCGTTCAGCATCCCACTGAGAAGGTGCTGGGATAGAAATCCCTCTGTTTCACTCCTGGATTCCTCTAAAGTAAGACTAAGTAGCACTTTTAAATTTTGCTGTAACAGCTGCTTTTACTTGGGAAAACGGGAGGAAGAGTTGTGCTCGGGATGATGCACCACTAACTTTCTCCTTGTTACACAAGTGCAGGTGTGTTCCCAAGCACCTCCCTGACTGTATTTGGAACAGAAGAGCCATTTGGTGATAAAACTTCGAGAAACACAAACAGAATCAAAGTTCCAAACCAAACAAGTTTGCAAACTAGAAAATTCAAGGGCCAGCAAGGCAAACAGACAAACAAACAACTCCAGCAGCTTTATTTGAGCAGCTCTTTACTTGGATCAACCCCTGGAAACATCTGGAAGCTCCAACACAGGCGGTGCTTGGCCCAGCAGTCCCTAACCCTGTAAGGAACCTCTCTGTCAGATCCACATCCCCAGGATTTCCCTCATCCCAGCTCCCAAGCTGATCAGTTCTCAAGGCTTTCAGATAATATTCCTTCTCCATCTGGAACTGTCTCTACAAAGCCTAAAGGAAGTTTTGCAACCTTATAAAGAGTAATTAAAAATGTTCTTCCAAACGGGGATACCTCCAGGGAGCAGGTTGAGGGAGAAACTTTGCTGTGTGCTGTGCTCGTAGGCAGAATTATCACCAGCACCAAGTTTCAACCAGCACAGGCACTGACAATGTCTAACCATAATAATAAAAACCCTTCTAAATAAAACATACACCATTTACCAGAGGAATACATGAGTTTGCTGACCCACTGATGGACCTGAGGAGTTCTGTAGACCTAAGTGAGTAGATAGGGGCGTAGCTGAGTGGTGTTTGAACATCCTGTGACAGTGGGATAAAACCAGAGAGATAAAGAACACCCAAACCCCGTATTTAAGTGAGGTGATGACATACATGTGCAATCTGTCTGCTGGAAATTTTGAGTAAATTTGAAAAGATTACTAAAATCAGTGTATTTATAAAGCAAGCCGAACAAAGGAAAAAAAAGCCTACCAGCACCCCCCACCAAAAAAAACCTCAAAAGAATAGATGATATAAACTCAATCATTTTTTTTTTCTCTGAAGAAATGTGCTCTAACCCTGTTCAGGGCACAGCAGAGCCGTTTCAACCTGACAGCTGACAATGCATGGTCCTTACCTGGACTGCTCTCAGCCTGGCCAAAAGCCCTGTGTGGCTCCTGCAGTTATGTGGCCGGCCTGAGACTTAAAATTCCCCCACTGCATTTTACAGCTTCAAAGATACAAAAATACAATCTTTGAAAATTAGAGATTAACTCTGCTGCTTGTGGAAGGAGAGGTCATGGCATGAATGGTACAAACAAGGCACACATTATGCACATGGTGGCTCTCTAACATTAAAAGAAAGCTTCAAAACTATATATTTATGTATATCTCCTTGTTTGTACTCCTTGGGCTCAGGACTTCAACTATCTTTTGCAATTAAATCTATCAAACTTCAAGCTCCCAATTAAAAATTTTCAAATGCATTATGCTCCAGGGTGTCTGAAATTAAAAACCACTTTACATGTTTGTCAAGTCCTCTTGTAATTTTTCCAGTGTTGTTCTTTCTGCTGTGATAAGTGCTGCCAACCCCTTTCCATTTAGGCACACGACAGAAGAGAAAATAAACAAAACTCCTTCAGACAGCTCATTCTGAACTATGAGGTTTTGTTTCAGGCTGCTCTCACCCTTCCCAGACACCAGTTCCCAGGAGAGGGACAAGGAGGAATCAGAGGATGTCTCCATGTGGCCGTTCCAGCGACAGCTCCAGGAGGGAGAAGCTGGAAGCAGGAACGAAATACATTCAATTTTCTTTTATTCCACAGTCTTTGGTGGAGAATTGATTAAAAATGGAACTGGCCTACAATGATTGCTCATTACAGGGTCTTGATCCCTGTGTTTTCCTTGAGCAGGAGGATACTGCCAGTTCCTAATTTTTCCTAAGACAGCCATGCAAGAAAAACACACAACTAATTCTGAAACTCTGAGAAGTCACTAAACCTTTACAGTTTGTTTCCCCAACAAACTCTTCTTCTGGACCTGAATGTCTCCTACAGGATGGTCCAAGTAAATGTATCTATAGATAAAACAGGTTTATTCACACTATGTTAGTAGAGTGTTCCTGTTTCATGCTCATAGGGATTTTGTGGTGTGTGTCCTACCATGGAAAAGAAAACAGGCTTTATCTTGCACTCCCCACCTCTCACAAGTGATCCAGCAGAAGAGAGAACCTAAAAATAATGTGGTTTCTTAAAGAAGGAGAGATCCACAGTCAAAGACATGATTCTCAATTCATGTGAGTATAAATTAAAAAAAAAAAAAGAAAGTGACCAATACTGTTTATCCACCAGTGGACCCTGAATGACAGCGGGAGATGCTGAACAGCTGGGTTGGAACTGCAGGAACTGCAATTCCCTTTTTCCCTCCAATGGCTTCACTCACCCCTAGAGAAGATGAAAAGACTTCAAATCCAAAACCGCTGAGGATAAGAGGGAGAGAAAATGATCCAGCTTAAGTCTTCCTTTGGCATGGAGTAACACAGTTGGTAACAATTTTAATTAACTGATTCCATTTCTGTTACCTTCAATTCCTATTTTATCTTTAACAGGAAAAGACACTGACTACAGAGGACCCCAAACAGGCATTTCCCTGTAAATGCAAAATATTGTGTATTTAGAAGACAAATAGCAGTTAAAAGCGAAATATGAATGCAGTTCTTATGAAAATAGTGCAGTACAAGTAGAAGTCACATAGTGGGCATAAAAGGAATATGCAAACCCTTAATTATGAATTACACTCGAGTTGTATAATGCTAGAGGCAGATTAGAATTCTTTATTTTTCTCTTTCCATCAATTATATAAGGGACTTTTTTTCCCCCCATCACAAGTTACATTTTGCCACCAATGTTTATGATGTGTGTAGCATTTTGTTTACTTAGTTTTGCAACACATCCTGTTTTGATATCTCATTCCTACCACAGCCCCTTGGAAATTAAAACATGCTTGGAGAGAATACTAAATATATTTTCAGATATCTGGGCATAACTTTTCCTAGTGAGGACGCAGCCATAAGGGATGACAGGAGGAAATGACCTGTCAGTTGCCAGAAAAGAACTTTAAACCAAGTCATGCACTTGCTGTGTTTGTTATGACAGGTCAGTTGTTCCTCTGGGTTTGAGGGATTTTTTTTTTTCCTGCCACCAAGATACAGATCTTGTATTTTAATATTATTAGACTGCATAACACAGTGACCTCTCACTACCAAGGGAATTCATTTCCTGAATGCAAACTAGATTGCAGAAGAGGTTAATCAACAGAATAGAGAATTATTCATTTCATGTAGGCTGTGAATTTAACAATGTGCACTTGTTTTTTCTTTTTGGCTCTTAGCCAGTTACTCTTCTTTGTACATAAAGCTTGGTCTCCAGCAGACAAGTGAATTTTTGGAAAAAACACAAAACGTTCTGAAACCTCATAAAAAGAGAACAGCAGCAACCATTAGAACACACTTGTTGAACGATCTCCTGTAGGCCTGTTCCTCGTAGAAACCAGTTTGATTTCACTTCTAGCATGACTCAGTTAAACACAAAATGACTGATCATTCCATTAAGGTTGTCCACAGCACATGTCTGAGCCAGCCAATCACAGACAACCCACTCTACATTTTTTAAATCAATATTCTATTGCATGTTGAGCACACAAACTGTTGGCCTTGCTCTGTTTTCTCACAGAAATTAGGTTAATCCATGTAATTTTGATGAGAACAACTCTGAAGTTTAGGATTTTATTCTGTAAAACCAATTCACACTAAGCAGTGGGGGAAGTTTCCCTTTGAGCTGCCTTTTCCAGGAGGCAGCTCACCCCAGCCTGGGCAGGGAAGAAGTGGAGCACCAGTCTGCACTGGGGCACATCATGAGGGAGCTGAACTGGACTCCAGGAGAAGCCAAAGTCCTCCAGCACCTCTCTGCTTCCCCAGGAAAGCCAAAAAAACAATACAGGAACACATTTCTGGGGGCCTCCACGTGCTGTGCATCCAGAAGCACAAAGGAACAAACATTTCCCCCTCCCTCTCTCTTGAAAATGATCCAAACATTTTCTTTTTATTCCAGGCAGCTGAGAAGTGTTAGAATTAAACCAGCAGCTTTTTGAAACTCTAAATGTATGAGAGAACACTGGGCAACTGAGAAGCACTGTATCCTTGAAGAAGGGAAAATACAATATAAATCCAAACCTTAGGAGCAAGGGAACATCATCAAGATGATGCTATCTATTTTAATCTATTTTAATCTATTTTACAAGCAACTTCTCTTATTTATAACACAGAAACACTGAAATTCAGTTTTTGAAATGCTGATTTAATTCAAACTGTATCCACAGTTTTTAAATCTCACCTCTTCAGCTGCTGATTTGGGATTTCAGCACTGCAGAGCAGCCAAGTTTAGATGAACAAGAGAACAAATGCTTTCAAGACTTCCTGTTCTGCTTGACTTGCTCACTTGGAGAAAATTCAAACCAATAAAAGCAAACAAAGGGGTACTTTTTTTCCCAGGCTATAGTTTCTCTGTTTGACTGATTCCTGACCATCCTATTAAAAAATCTTCCAAGCTTACCAGCAAATGCAACACACACTACTACTTCAGCAATTTGTTCTACAAACTTCTGGCCTTAAAAGTTTGTCTGTAGTCTCTGGGTTGGTGAAATACTTTCAGTTTTCTTTTATTCCACATTCTTTGGAGGAGAATTGCTTAAAAATGGTGCTGGTCTGCAATGATTACTCATTACAGTTTCATCTGCTTGTATTTGTGGTTTCCTTGAACTTCAAGGTCACCCCTTACCAGGCTTCTGTCAATCTCCCCTCCCAAACCTTCTGCTGAGAGCCTTCACCTCAGTGCAAACCCCAGAACCACCACCTATTTCAGGCAGGATTTCAGAGTGGCCCATGCTTTAAGGAACAAATGATGCTGTTCCAGTCAGGAACCCTGATTTTATCACATATACATTTCACAAATGGTTTTCTAATGGCTGTAGCAAGATTTCTGTTCAAGAACACATTCTTCTTTAGGCTCCTGGAATTTAGGAACAGCTACGAGTGGCTAACCTGTAGGCAGAGACATTTCCCATATATTGCTTCCCAGAGTTTTGTAGATTTATTGTCAGGAATGAGATGTTAATGGTCCTCCTGATGGGAGTTGCAAGCAAATATGTTAATTGATCTCATTTAAATAAATTAATACTGAGCGCTCAGGTGAAATTCCTCTGTATAGTTACATCTCAGAAGAGGATGTCTGGTGCTACCCCCTGAAGGAAAGCAGCCAGGGAGAATCCTGGAGCTAACAGGTGAAATTCCTACACAATTCCAAAGGTGCAGGTAGAGACAGAAGCATCTCAGAGAGCTGGGGCAGCTCTGCACCTCCTACAGCACCACAGCCCTGTGTCCCCCCAGAAAAGCTGGAGGAGGAATGCTGTTTCTTATTTTGCCCCTACCACTCTTCAAGGAAAGAGAAAACATTCAATTTCTTTAGAAAGAAATGAATTGCAGTAAGAAAATCTCCCAGCTTGCTGTCACTATTCCTCAGCCAAACAACCAGCAGCTTACAGGAGCAGACAGGAATATCCCTCTCTGACGGCTGGTTTGAGCCCTGAGGGCCTTCCAGGACCCAGTAACTTGTGACTTCCAGCAGGTTTTCTCATTGAAGGGAACAAATCTCCTCGCTGCAACTACTCATCTTAAAGAGCTTTCAGGAGTTCTGGTTTTCAGGCTAAAAAGTGACATTTGACAAGTTATTCCTCAGCGAAGCATAACTGGCAGGGTTAGCCGGTCACTGGTGAGCTTGTTCCCTAATTGCACAGGGGACAAGGTTTATGCCTCCTGAATGGCAAACGTGCCAGCCTGTCCAATGTGATCCTTTCCTTTAGGATAGAGCTCTGCCCTAAGGAAAGCAGCAGTAAAACACAGAACCCGACACACAGAAACCTTGAGACGCTGGGTAGATTCAACTGACCTATTTGTTTTTCAAAGCCTAGGTCATTCTTTATCAGTGAAACAGGTGAAAGGTAAATCCTTCCACATAAAATTATTTCACTCACTTTTTTTTTTGACAGAAATAAGTTCTTCCACCACAACAGAATTTTACTAAATAGAAGGTGTTTTCTTGTACAGAAAATACCGTATTTTGTAATATTTTCCCTCATTTTTAGTGGAATCCCACCACGGATACAGACCTTCACAGGGATGCAGCCTACACTACCACCCCTGATGAATGACACAGCTGGCACAGTGAATCAGAATATTGCAACATCAAATGAAAATGAAGAGGAAGGGAGACATAACTAAGGCAGTAATACCCTGTTGAAGTAGATTAAACCAGCAGTTGAAATTAGCAGGTATGTACAATTTATTTCTACCGTTTTATCTGTCCCTGATTATCATTAACCTAAAAACTACGACATTTTTCACTGAATGAAAAGCTGTAATTAAATCCCTGCTTCCTCCTTTTAGACTGGCAATGCCATATTAAACAGGTTCTCCAAGTTTTAAGAACAAATGTAACATTTAGACTTTGCAAGGACATAAAATGCATTTCGTTCTTCACATTCAAATGCCTCCATGCATAATATTCATTAGACTGAGTTAAAATGGCCATTCTGGGTGCCAGGTCAGCTGTGTCTGCCTTTGAAGTTCTCCATGAAGAATAACAATTCCAGCTTTTGTCTGCCTCCCAGCCAGACTTCCCCCCACAGCTGTGCCAAGGAACAGCTCTCACAGTGTCAGGGCTGCTGAGTGTGACCAGCACGCACTGCAGAGCAGGCTGGGGCTGGATCAGAGGAACTCAGAGCTGCTGGTTTGTGCTTTGCCCACGCAGCTGCCAGAACGCTGCAGGTTTAGCAGGAGCACTTTGAGGTGGCTCCAGTGTCCAGCAGCTCCTGGGCCAGGCTGGCAGGGAGAGCCTGCTCTGGAATATGGAGCTCAGCTGCTGATCAAGGTGGGTCTGCCCTGCAGGACCTGATAATAACGTGATAAGGTGAGCTGAGGGAGATTATTCTTCCTCCCTCCAGCCCACACAGGCAGCCCTGGCTGAGCCAGCAAGGTGGGGACGGAGATGTGTGATCCGAGCCCTGGGCCTCCTCCAGCTCACAGCTCACTTTCCTGCAGCTCCTGCCTGCTCTTTATGAGCCTGATGAACATTCTTAACCAAGTGAAAAAGTGCCATGATTCGGAGGAGGAGCACGAAAATAATCCATCTACAAAGCTGGAGCCACTGCCATCAGAAAGCATCCAACGTGAGTGAGGAACCAGGGTGAGTCGTGAGCTGTCCTGAGAAGAGAGGATATCTGAAATCTGCTGTGTTCTTCCTTTCTTAACCCAAACAAATGACTAAATCCAAACAAATAAGAGAAAAGAAAATCTTGGGTGACTTTTTAATTAAAATTTGGGCAAAAAACATTCAGTGTCAGGCACCTCTTCTCTGAACACTGTAGCACCAGAGCCTCCTGTCAGCCAACCTCTTTGGATCATGAGATGAGCGATGCCCTCAGCCCTGAGCCGGCACACGCTGACAAAGGCTGCACTCCAACAAAAGCTCCTTTTCCCAAAAATGTCTTTCCCCCAAGCCTCACTTCCACAATCTGTCCCTTGGGAGAAATCTCTCCCCAGTTTTAGAATGCTACACTTTCCTAGCAAGCCTGTTACCAGAAGAAAGAAGACATTTGTACACCTGATCTGTGTTTGGTCTCTTGTCCACTCTCGTGTTGAGTTACAGGATACACAAGAGTGATCCCCTTCACTGGGGATATGAGGTTTGTGGTTGATGAAGAGTGATTAAATGAGGTATTATGTGACACTGCACAGATTTACAGCAAGGGCTAGAACAATTCTACAAAACTGGGGTTTTTTTAAAAGGGAGAAGAATTCACTCACATTTTTCTGGCATTAATAAGCTTATGTTGCAGCTGAACTGTGCATAGATCAGGAGAGTTCCTTATCAAAAAAGCAGCAATACAGAGGAAAGAGGGACTCTGTTAAGAAGATGAGAGAGGAACAGCTCCTGTGGAGTCCTTAGCTAAACAAATGCACAGTAAGAGAACAAATAATCTGCTCCATCCCGCCCATATCATCATGCAAAAGCCATTTCACGTCCTTCTTTACCCATCTGTGATACCACAGAGCTATCTCAGGTGTGAACTGCATGGCCTTGGCTGAAGTCTGTGACTCAGCAGTAGAAGATCATCTCCTTTCATTAATATATCAAAATCCATTTCACTGTTATTCACAGGCAGGAAGGATATAACAAAGAAAACACTGCTTGCTCTTTGGTACCTTGTGGTGACCTCACCTGGTCCCACAATTTCAAAGAGTATGACAATTTCAAGTGTATGCTCAGAAAATAAGCCACGGAACTGAAATACAAGACTTACTTTCATAATTAGCCACATTTAATTTTCCTAATTACATTCTTGGTAAGCCTAGTCTTTCTGTTACAAATAATGCTGCAAAAGTCCTTGAATGATGTCAGAGCCAAAACTTTTAAAAAGAAGAAATATCTGCACATTTCTGTCCAGGATCAGAAAGGAAGGGACACAAAATAAAAAATTCCTTCGTGGTTTTCAGAAAAGTTTATTCTGAATGTACCAAGGCCACTTAAATGTCATAGCTGTCACAAACTGCTCAGGGTCTATAATACTCCTAAATTTCACAGGTAAGCTGGATTACAGGAGCAGTAACCCCTTTTTTTAACTTTGTACTTCATGTAATGAGAGTATTATCATCAATCTAGTTTTGACTGGATTCCAAGTTTTCTGTAACATGAGCCTTACGCAGCTGAGTGGTGTATTATCAGCATTCTCCTGACACTTATCACCCTTTTATTCTCAAGAATATTCACTAGAAATTCACAAATAATTTGGTGACATTTAGCAAGCCATCTCGGCATCAGAGTGAAAGCTTTTTCAAGAGAGGAGTTGAAAGAAAATGACAGTGGAAGGTTATCAAAAGAGAAAGAAAAGTGCTTTCAATATCCAAGAGCACACAAACCAACTCAGTCCAAACATCCTAAAATATTGAGATGTAAGAGATCAGGTTTCATGTCAAAGGAAGTTGGACAAAAATATTTGGATGAAATGGATGAAGAAATGCTAAGAAATAAGGCATTTCTGGGGAAACTGGCAGAAGACAACAAACTATTTCTGCTAAGAAATGAACTACTGAATCTCTGTTTCATTAGCATCCCTTTAAATGATGCTGTCCCATGCTCTCTGCTTCAACACAGGGCCAAAAATCTACTCAAAAAGGCTGAGATAAAGAGAATGGTTCCTGCCTTTTCTCTCATGTTGGTCTTGTATTAGTTCTTTATTCATTTATTCCCCTTTCTCTCATTCAATCTAAAATAAAAGCAGCTCTGAGAGAAAGTGTTTGCTCAGAGTAAACCTTGTATCAGAAACTCAGAATGTTCAAGTGTTGAGAAGAAACAAGGGCTCACAGGAAGTGAAAACAGTAATAATTCATTTATTACTGCTCCAGATCCTCTGCACAGTGCATTAATATGAGCCTTTTAAAATTCAAGCAATAATTCTGTATGTCTTTTCCTTTCTAGCCTGTGTGAATCATCACCCTCTTTTGGACTAAGAAAAGAAGGCAATATTATCCACACTTTATGGGTGAAGTACAGAAGATTAAATGTCGTGCCACAAATCAAACAAAAGTCTTCAGAAGAGCTCCTGAACCAAAGTCTGCTACTTTAACCACACGATAATTTCCCTCTGCCAGGCGTTTAATTTTTACCCCAGTAGTTCAGGAGTTCCCATTAGCACAGAATTCATTCCAGCACCTGTCACCAATGAAAGTGGAAGAGATTAGAGTTCATGAAGGGGATCCCATCTGTCTCCTCGTTATCATGTTTCCCCTCTCCTGAGGACGGGACAGGGCTCCAGAGCACTGCCGAAAGAGCACAGAGGGTGAGAGGAAGGGAAAGAGCAAACAACACATTGCAGAAGCCACAGAGGTGCTCAGCACACAACAGAGGAAGTTTTTGCAGTCTTTGCTTGGCTCTGCCTGACACAGAGACCAGCCTGGACCTTGGAGATAATGAAACACTTGAGGGTGAAGACACCACAGGATGGGTTTCTGGAGGATTGCCACTGCATCTTGGCATGCATTCATTAGATTTTCAATCAAAGTGACAGAGAGCATTAATCTATATTTCTGATGTTTTTATAAACAATTTTCCATTGCTGTTCCCAGGCACTGAGTTCTGAACTGTGCAACCACTGGCTTTGCTTTCCAGATTGCAGATCTTTCAAGTGAGATACCTGTCCTGATCTCAGCCCTTCGGGGGACGTGGGCTGATCTCACCCAGGTAACAATCTCTCCCGTATCAGCAAGCAGCAGCACAAAATGTAATATTTGACAGGGATCCTGCTAAAGCCGCACAGGGGAAGCCCAGGTCCCAGAGTACATTGCTGCACGTAGCTCTGAGGCTTTTCTCTGTACAGGAGTAATAATACCACACCAGTGAGGATTTTAGAGCCTGTTTGCAGAGCTTCCTTGACACAACGGTAAAGGTAGGAAATATTAATCCCAAAAAACTCACTCTTGGGGTATTCCAAGGTACGTGTGCCTTGGAGTCAAAAGAAAACCAAGTGAAGAGATTTTCCTGCAACATTACTTTGTTCTCAGCATGGTGCTGTTATCTACTACTGAAATAATGCTCAATGCCACATGTGGATGGAGGAGGTGGTGTTTCTGCATTTTCCAAAACGCTCTTCCTGCATGGCTGTGCACAGATTATTTACACCCCTTTCTACCTTGCCTTCTTCCAAGTCCTATTCCCAGTTTTAACCTGTGGACACTGATCATATCTGCCCAGAAAATCCTATTAAAAATCAAAACAGCTTCTTGGGTCCGTGCAGGTAAGGTTGATCCTCTACAAACAGAAGCTTCTGTTTCTGCCTTGCTCTGAAAGAAATTTTCCTTCTATTAAGCCCAGACTTCACAAATCAGTTTTAATATTTGAAATTGCATTTAATAATTCTCACCTGGTTTAAAAGGATAGAAAAGCAGTGTCCTGATCATGTACATGGTCACCTCTATGATTACTTCCATGATGAAGAAATAACATCAGGGTACATAAATAATCAGCCACAGGAAGTAATTTTGTACTCTAAGCAAAAGTTATTTACAAGTGTTTTATGAACTTTACATAAAAAGATGACCAAAGTAAAACTCAGAACTTCAAAACAGTGGTGTAAGGCATGCAATTAAAGTCTAGAATTCAGAAATGTTGTCTTCACTACACCTAAGTCTGTACTGCACTCCTTTGAATATGATTATGAATTATCAAAGTACATTTTTAAAACTTCAGAGCAGCGTAGCAAGTGGCAGGCAAAGTAAATTTCAGTCGTTTGTAATATGCAGGCTTGAAACTTAGAGGTATTTTGCCTTACTGTTGTTGTTTTTATTGCAAGATTTTAAGGTCAGAAGAGACTATGATCTCATCTGATCTAGCTCCCTGCCTGTCACCAGCCATCAGCTCTCAGCCAGATCTCTCTGTGAGGAGCTCCAAGAGGCAGCACCACAGCTCCCACGGAAATGTCAGTGCCTGAGCTGGCAGATACGCCAGCAGCTCCTGCCGTGGAGGGAGCCTGATCGAGCGCTGTGCCTGCAGATGAACTCACAAATGCCAAGCATGCCTTGCCATTCCAACAAGAGACTACAGTTTCAATCTGCTATTAACCCGGAAAAACGCTTCACTGGCCTTACCTTTCTTTATTTGATTTCTGTGTGTGCTCAGAACCATTCCAAGTACAAAGATTTACATGCAGAGTAAGTTGTTTAAAGAGCACATTCACATTTTAACAGACACACATGCATACCCCAACCCATTAAAATTCAACATATTAACTCAGGAATCCGGCAGATTCCTTATTCTGATTACACTGTTCTGATAAAAAATTAAGTGAAGTTTCTTTGGGAAAAATCAAATAGAAACCTCAAGTGTGCCTCCAGTGCAGGGCTGAGGTTCCAGCGTGGTGGGGCGCTGCCAGCTCCGACTCCTGCTCAGGGAACAGCTGGGGAGTGTAAAGCTGTGCTTCCCCCAGCTGTTCGTTATCCCCAGCCAGATGTTCCCATCCCTGCGGCAGCACACGGAACCTGCGACATCCCCCTCTCTCCTCAGCGCTGCCCGGTGCTTCAGCGCAGCTCCTGGCTGTCACCTGGCCCCAGGGGTGGCTGAAGCACAGCCCCTGTCAGCTCACAGCACCAGAACCGGGCTGGAGCCCCACGGGCAGACCCCTGCCCAGCCACCCCCACCGAGGGAGAGGCTGCTGTGAGTTCAGCCACGCACAGGGAACCCAGCAGAGATTTCCTACCTGTGTGAGAGGGAACTCTGCCAATGCCAGAGCTCACAAGTGGAGTGTGGGGAGATGCCTCTGACAATCCCAGCCTCTCTGGCTGCACTTAACTGGGCCTGCTTTACCCGTGGAGAGACAGTACTTGCTGCTGAATTAATCTGTTCCCATGCAATTTTTAGGCGGGTTTGTGCTGGGGTTTAAGTGAGGTGAGCAGACAACTGAGGCCTTTCTGTAGCATAAAACCACTTTGCTACATGCCATGACCTCTGAGGGTCTTTGGGCTCGGAATTACAACCATACCATCTCTCTCTGTCCGGCTGATGGAAGGGCCTGTGTGAAGATAAAAGACTGGTGTTTCGTGAACTTCTACAAAGTTAGTTGTTCTAATACCAGTCTCCATGGACAGCAGGCATTAGATATTTCAAGATCAAAAAGTTATTTTTAATCTAGCAATTAATCATCTTCTCAGCATAGCCACAAATAACAAGCTCAGTTAAAATCTTAATGCCAAGGTATTACAAAATAGGCCTCCACAGATCCCTCCCTGCTCTCGCAACACAAGCCCAGTCTTTGAATTGCTTGATCCAGACTTAGAGATACTGATACAGGCATTACTGGGATACATCCTCCAGCCTAATTAATGCAGATTACTGGTCCACAATATTCTTCCCTTTCCTTGACTATTCAGCACCCTAGAGCAGCAGCAAAATCAGAAGCTTATCTGCCATTAGCTGAAGGTAGACAAGCAGACAGATCTTACTTATTCCACTGCTGATGGCAATGAACATTTCCTTCTCTTGAGGGGTTTGTTATAACATCAATAAAAGTTTTGATGGCCTCTGAAGGAATTCAACAGAGAACTAAATGCCAAAGCCAAGCTTAGGGCAGAAAATGCCAAAATCCATCCACAGCTGCGAGGAAATTTGGTCATTTCATCTTTCCCATGCACAGTCACCAATTTAATGTTTGAAAATGCATTTAATGATTCTCTCTTCATTTAAAAGGATAGAAGATTTTGGGTCCTGCAGGCTGCAGGACACAGAGGAGCCTCTGGAGTCAATACCTGACCACACTCAGGTGGAAGGGGAAGGGACCTTGCAAAAATAACACCACGAAGTGCAACAATAGATGTAGGAAGAAAGAATTTGGTTGTCTATAAAAAGGACAACCAAACCAACATTATTAAAAGTGCGGGTCAGTAGATGGGACTGAGGCAGGAGAATTATTCTCCCTGTAGCAGAAGAGTACATTTCAGATTTATTCATGCTTAGGAAGGATTCCATGCCCAAAGTTTGGGGTTTAGCTTTTATTTACTGCCTTGCTGTACCAAATATTAATGAAGACTCTCCTTCCTCTGAAGCTGTGAACTTTTTTATGGACAGGATGGTACAAGAGAAGGAAAAACATTATTTATTATCTAAACAACCACAGCTGGAGCTGTTACAAATTCAGAGTAAAAATAATTGCTTTTAGTTGTAAATAACCAAGACACCTCCCTTCACACTGCTCAGTGAACACACACAAATACAACACGCAGAGCACACTCAACAGTGGGAAAAAGAAAAGTACTATCTGTTCTGGGCATATTAGAAGATGAAATCAGAAAAGCACTGCAAGAAATATATTGCTATAAACACCCAAAGGCAATTGTTTCAGTATATCACTTTAACACAGAAAATGTCAGCAACGTCTGAAGTTTTCCAGATCACCACAGAAAGTTGCTTAAAAGATGCCCTGATATATCATAACAAGGAGTGACAATATCTCCTTTGCTGGCAGAAGGGGTGCTGCATATTTGCTGTGTGGCTTGGAATGGAAATATTGCGATCCGATTTTTCACCTGATCACATATTTTTCTGTTCCAATTTTTTTAATATACAAATAAAGAAATAAAAAAAAAATTCCAGTCACTTAGCATTACTTTTAGTTCTTTTTGTTACATACCATCTTACCCAATGCATTTTGCCATGGGGACTGAAGATTCTGAGGCAAGGGCTTGTCAGGTAAGACAAAAGACATGATTTTCTGAGGGAAGAACTAGACTATCCCATTGGTAAAGCTGAGATTCCTGCCATGGCAAACAAACTCCAGCAACTGAACACAAAAGGATTCCTCAATAATTCTTTAAATAGATCTGTAATTCCATTAATTAAAAATTGTAGGATTCACCAAAGTATTTTAAATTTTTTTAGAGTCCCAAAACCACCACCACCAACAACATTCTCAGGACTTGTAAAAGTAATTTAAGTTTTTGTAGCCTTTCAGTCATTTTTATCCCATTTTGTCCATGCAGCCGCTGTGCTCTTGGACACAAGTACAGCAAACACTGCACTCCTGGGAATGGCTGGTGCAGGAAAGGTTCCACACACGCAGACCCAAAGGATACACATATAGGATTAAATTCAACAGCACAAAGGAATAAACAATTACTGGGACCAAAATTCAATTGCCTATACTATGAAATTGCTAAAGTAGTTCTGGTAGAATTATAAATAAATCCTATATCAGAATTTAACTCAGTCCATGGCCTATTCCCAGCAGATATTCTGAATTTTTTCAATCTGTTCTGGAAGCTCAGTGAACTTGATACTATGAACACAGTCTGCTCTGTGGCTCTGAATTATTTGTATGGCTACAGCCTATCAGTCCATAAATGAGGGTAGCAGGAGTGGGGTAATCAATCACAGTAAATAAATGCTCAGAATGCTGTAGGTGCGCGTGTACACTTCACTTTATCCTGCTGAATGGGACACGTCACGTTCGGAGGCAGCAGGTCCCCACTGCCACCTGTCCCAGCAGGGAGAGCTGCTGCCCAGTTACAGAAACAAGCAGCAAAGTTGATTTAATGGAGCAAGGAAATGTCAGGCTATCCCAGAGGAACAGGATTTTCCAACAGCAAGAGAGCTGGTAAAACTGCACCCAGCCTGGGATGTGTTGAGATGGTCAGCGTGGATGGGTCTGGATAAAGCAAACCATCAGTAACAAAGTGTGGGCATTTGCCATCCTGCCCTGCTCTCTGCTTGCTAAGGGAACCTGGAATCGTCACAGAATAGCCTGGGTTAGAAGGGACCTAAGAGATCATCCAGGGCCACCCCTGCCATGGGCAGGGACACCTTCCACTGTCCCAGGGTGCTCCAAGCCCTCTCCAGCCTGGCCTTGGACACTTCCAGGGATCCAGGGGCAGCCACAGCTTCTCTGGGCACCCTGTGCCAGGGGCTCCCCACCCTCACAGGGAAGAATTTTTTCCCAATATCCCATCTAACCCTTCTCTCTGTCAGCTTGAGGTAATTCCCCCTGGTCCTGGCACTCCAGGCCCCTGCAAGCAGCCTTGTCCCACATTTCTCATAGGTTTCCTCCAGGTACAGGAAGGCCAGAATTAGATCTCCACAAAGCTTCTCCAGACTGAACAATCCCAGTTCTCCCAGCATTTCCTCATAGGAAAGGAGCTCCATCCCTCTCATCAAGGTGGTGACTCTCCTCTGGACTCTTTCCAATAAAAAGTGTTAATTTCCTGACTAGGAGTTTTAAGAATACAAAGCTCACTCTTGCTGAGCCAAGAAGTCTCTTAACAAAGAGCACCTGACTTTAGCATTCTGCAGAATATCCTTCTAATCAACCTTGCATTGCAGGACACCCATCTTCCCCCAGCCCTGCATCCACAGAAAGAACTGCTGTTGGCTCATGCTGCTTTTTCTTTCCACCTTCACCATTGTCTGCCAGGGTCAGACATAATTGGGTGAGGAAGAAGCCCTCACAGCCACAAATGGAATTAGAACTCAATAAGCAGCATTATTTCTATCCATTTCTATATTCTCTTATACTCCAGAAAAAAAAAAAAAAGAAAAAATCAGGAAACAAACTAACATCATATTTTTAGTTCAAAATGTATGTGAGGTAGGGACATATGCTTGGAAGCCTTTTGAAAAACTTAATTAAAACTGTTATGTAAAAATATACTTGACAACTAAATCAGCATTAAAATAGTTTCTAGGAGATAAATAATTTACAGATTTTCACAGTTAACAATCTGCTTTCTGGAAATAAACTTCACAGTTTACTCTAAAATGATCAAAGAGGGATTAGGTAGCTATTCAATTTACTGGAAAAATGTTACACCATATCAGTGAGATTGGGAAAATGACTAAGGAGCTGAATATGTTAGAGAAAATGTAATGAATCTAAACAGTAATAGAAATTCACTGGGTATAGAGTCATTAATGTTAATTTTATGAATATTTAAATCACCAAGGGGAACAAATTTGCTGGCACTAAAGCTGATAATGTCTAAACAGTCCAAAAGATTTAATTTCTTGAAAGTTTAACGGAGCCATTTTGAACTCTGAATTTGAAGATTCTTAGCAGTGGCACCAAAGTGACACAGAATAATAATGTTCGGATTTACATGATTGTAATTTACTCTGAGAAACTCCACGTGGTCCCCAAATGCTGCCTCAGGACATGAAGCTACAACTCCCCTTATGTGATCCCTCCTGGCCATCCCAGGAAGAAGTGCAGTGCATGGATGAGCTCCATGCACAGAAACCCCAAATGGGATTTGTGATAACGCAGATGACTCCACCCTGAGACAGCTGAGCGAATTTACAGCAGAAAGAATTAAGGATATCTTTCCTTTTGATTCCAGAAAACTTGGCTCTATTCTCTGAAGCAACAAATAATAACTGGAAAATAGGAATCCCCTTAGTCTTCTGCCTGGTTTATTCTTCTCCATTTCCTCATCTTGAAATGCAGTAACAGCAGGACATTTGATGTGCACACAATTCAAAGTAGCTCCTTTACCCTTTAGGGTTCAATACTGGTTTGGAAACTCCTTTTAATGTGAGTTTTCTCTTCTCTTTGGATGTGGATCTAAACAATAATTTATCATTTATGATGTCACCTCTGGAAAATTACAGTTTTATCCCCAATTATCTCGAGTTTCTTTAGGAAGGATGTTATTTCTCGGTGATCATCAAAATCGTGCTTGCCATGGTAGAGGAAATTTGTTTCTTGATTATGGAAGTAGAAAGGAATTTATATCAAATTTATTAATATACATTCAAGGTGTACTTGGCAATCAGTCTTAGCCTGAGAAAATGATTACATTAGACTCTCAGAGGTCATAAAAAACCAAATTTCCAACTCCAAGCTGCAAGCTGAAAATTAAACAAGCACAACCTGAAAATACAGAACCAGGAAATGTTACACCTTCACACCAATGCACATTTGAGAATGTGTGACTTGTGAATATTTGAGATGATGGCTCGTGAACAGTATGATCAGGACCAGCCTCAGCAACAGCAAATTTATGCCCACTAATGAAAAAGGACATTCCAAAAAATGCCACTCACCTCTCCTGCTGGACACTACAGTGACATTTCCAGGCAATTTACTCAGTCATTTTTTGTTACAACAGCTGCCATCATCCCTGACCCAAAAATACCACAGGACTGAAGGATCTGGTGTCTCATCACAAGTCAAAATAATACACTTTGCAAATGAATGGTTGTGGACCAGCCCCCTAATGTTTGCCTGACATTCCAATTTATGGACCTGGTTCCTTGGAGGAATGTATTTACAGTTTCCATCAGCTCTAATCACCCTTTTTCTCTCTTCCCCAAGAATTTTGTAGTTTTTCCATTTACTATCATTACTCAGCAAGCAAGAAAATTATTACTATTATTACTTCCTGAATAGAGATATTTGCAAATTGCTTTTGAAGCCTTATTTCCTGCTTTTCAAAACTTATTATAACTTAGAAACAGCAAGAAACATACATTCATGAAATTGAAATAGCACCCACTGAAGTGTACTGCAATGCCATGAAAGTTTCTTGTTAAACCTTTAATATTCTAAATTTATGCCACTAAAGCATCTGCCTGCTTTCATTCCCCCACATCTTCTACTTGAAGACAAATGTGGGAAGAGAATAATTAGTTTCTATTGTAATGAACTGTAAAATTTATAGTAGATTATTAAATTGAGAAGCATAGAACAATATTATCATTAAGGATTTATAGGATATAAAATTCAAATTATATATATTTCATAAATTCTCTCTGATTTTCATGGCTATTATGACTTTACCAAATGCCCTTCCTGCTTCTTTTTTCTGCCTGGCATCCTCTCACAGGTTAAGAGAACCTTTCAAACCTTGCACAGATTTAAGGATAGAAAGAAGAGTTTTTACCTAGCTCAGGAATTTTGCTGGTTTTGGTCAATCAGGATGTTCTGTGTGGCTGCAGGTGAGAGCTGCAGCTCATAAACAAACACCTGCCTTGGCTACAGCCTGTGCTTGGAACCCCCTCCTCAGAATATGTGATTTACAGTAATCACAGCAACATTAACCTTTTAGCAGAGCACAAAGAATTATTTTGTCCCAGGGAGAAACATCTTTCAGAGCAGTCTTAGTGCCTGCTCTCCCCTGCATCAGCCTCTGACAGACACAGTTTAGGAGTGGAATTCAGCTGAGCCCCCTTTCCAACCCCAGCCCTTCCCCACTTCTCCTGGAACACAAACAGCTTAATGCTCCCTTCCCAGCAGCTCTGCAGCTGCCAGCTCTGACACCTCGCTGCGAGCAGGCAGCCACTGGCATTATCTAGTGATCTCCCAAATTGCCATTTTTCTTTTTCAACTATCGCCACTATATATCTTCCAGAGAGAAAACTACCATATGAAGTGCTTCTGAAGCAAAGAAATTCACTTCAGAGAGTTTGGAGGTGGTTTTTTTCCTCCTTTTTTTTTTTTTTCTTAAACTCGTGGCTCTAAAAAACACTGACAGTTTTGATGGAAGAGGTTGCTGCCAGCAAGAAAACAGATGCAAAATTGAGGAAAACGTGTGAAATATTGAGAAGAGTAAATCAGAGCCTCAGTGTCAGAGCCACTATTTCATTATTCAGATGCAGTAGGCTGAGCAAAGAAGATGAAACACGTCAAAAGTAAGAGCGAGGTTGGGATTGAAGTTCACTGAGAAACCTCCGCATCCAAGGCTTCTGCTTTGTAATATTTATAATTATTCTCCAAAATCCTTGTGCTCCTCTGACTCATATCAGTTTTGATCAGCATACCAAAGCATTTTGCTGCAGTGTTTGTTTCACTGCGCTCTAATTCCCCCCAGCTCTGCTGAATTTCACCACTGTAAAGCTAAAGCTGCACTGCAATGAATCAGGCCCAGCACAACTGCTCCCTTACCAGTACAGAAGAGATGATACTGAGAGAATGTAACACGTCTGGGAAAGTTGGAGGGAACTAAATTCATTTAAGAAAAACATCTGAAATATATTGGCTGCAGCAGGATTGGATTTACAGCCTGCAAATGAGACCCTGCAGGGCTGAGTGTGGTTACAGGTGGGTGATTATCAGTTCTGTAGGAGAGGATGGGTGTTCCTACATTTATTCCTGGTTATCTTTTTTTTTTTTTTTAATTAACAGCATTATCAGTACTTTTGCCTCATGACAGAAATAACCTACACAAGACCAAATAAAGGCTAATTTAATGACCAAAGCAGCACCACAATCCTTCACTAGACCACAAAGCAAAGCCAGGCTGAACTCAGCACCACTTCAGTCACAATGAACCAGAGCAAGGTTCATTTTCATCCCATTTATTTTAATCCAATATCCTTCACTTTGCTCTTTCCAGCAAGTAATTCTTCAGAGTGGAAAAACCAGAGTAAACTATAATCTACCTGATTGGTTATAAGAGTTGTTCATATCCTAAAATGTCACTTCAGTTGGGTTTTATAGTGCTTTGTGCCACTCAGCCTTAACAAGGGATAAACTTTCATCACCATACACCACTAAAGAAGGAGTTAATTTTGTTTTGAGAGGGTGCCCATGAAGTAAGTTCCAAAGCCTTTGCAAGTTCACCTCAGGTTTTTAAAGTGTGCATGCTGGGATGCTAACGCAATTTTTTTTCTACAAAAATAACAAAGCATTTCATGTTAATCTTTTCAAATTAGTTTTTTTTTTTTTACTGTCATTTACCCAATTTGTCTTGTCATGTCCAATTTCACTTTCTAAAAAAAACCCTAACAAGGAAAATATTTTAAAAGTAAATCTGGTTTGATACTGAACTTCAAGATTTTTGAATAACGTGCCAGAAAATAGAAAACAAACAAACAACAAAAAAAAAATCCAGCTTCAGAGACAATTCCCCGTGCCTTCTCCTGCAGTTTGTGTGGGCCAGGGGAACAATGGGATTACGAAGAGCCAGCCCAGAGACAATCTTGCTACTTACCAGACATAACAGCTGCTAATGACTGATTTCTACCCACACACCTTTCTTAAATAAGGCTCCTCATTAGCGTCAAGTACCATCATTTGTAATTATTGTAACGTTTTCCCATGTTTTGCCTGTTATCCAACCAACCCATTGAAAATCCTGTGGTTTTTGAATGATGTCTTCTCCAGCCTCAGTGGTCAAGCCTGCACTGATCAATACATTTTATCTACAGAGCTAAATGCATTCCCAAGGATCTGCCGAGTGCAGAGGTGAGAGAGCAGCTGGAACACACGTTCTGAAAGTTCTTCTGACTACTTTTCCTCCCCAAATAAGCCTTGGTTATCCTGGAAGATTTCCAGCCTGATAGTAATCTCTCAATCTCACAGGGTTACACACTGTTTGTTTCTTGGGAATTAACGGTTTGGAGTCTATATTTTTCATTACAATTTTCCAATCCTCGCTTTAGACAAAAGGGGTGCATTTATCATTTCCAAGAACAATGGTTTTTATGCAGATTTTGCAGGGAAGGGCCGGTGCCATCCTAAAACAAGCGAAGACTAGTGCACAGAGGAGGGGAAGATGAAGGCAGGCTTACAAGAGATATAAAAAAGACATTTTTTAAAGCATTTTCTCTTTCCCCTTGATCAATTTCTTTTCTCAAGGTGCTTTTTAGCAACGAGGCAGGGCAGCATATTTGGCTCTGTCAAAACCAACATTCCCTCAATGTCACTTGAAGAAATAATGATTTTCTACAGGAGAAAATCCTGTAGAAAGGACTCGACAGTCCAGGAGATGCATTTTTCAAGGGGGACAGACAGGCCTGCAGTTTTATATCAATTTTCGGAAGGCTGTTTTATGCCATGAAAACCAGGAATACGACAGCTCAGCTTCAAATTCGACCTCTTGTCCCGGGCAGGTGAAAGTAGCAAGATTTTGGAAAGAAAAACAAAAATGGGGGGAAAAGGAGAAGAACTAGTAATGAGCAAAAATGCAGGCTGGGAGGGTTTAACAGAGTTGATAACGACTGAAAAGCTGGTAGGAAACCTTCACAGACAGAACATTCCCGTCCCTCTTCAAAGCCTCTCGGAGTCCCGGGCGATGCCCCCGGGCATCGGTGGAAGGAGGAAAGCGCTCTAACAGCAGCCCCTGCCTGCCCACAGCTCCTCCGGGAGGGAAAACCCCTCCCTCGCTGCTGACCCTCCGTGCTGCTCTCCTCCCAGCGCCTTTTTTCCGAGGAATCATCACAAGGAGAGGCACGCTGGCCCCCTGCCCTCCCTGCCGGGCAGCTCCGGGCGCGCAGGGGAGGCTGATCGGGAGGAGGAGATGCGCGGGGAGCTCTCCCGGTGCCAGCGCTGCCCACGGCGGAGCGGCTCGGCAGCTTTGAACTCCAGCAGCCCCTTCCACCGCAACCCAAGGCACGAATGAATGAAACAGGCGTTCTCCCCCGAGCCAGGAGGGCTGTCAAAGGCGGGTTTGGCAGCACTCCTTTCGAGCCCGGGGAAGGTGTTCCAAAGGGTGTGACACCTCCGGCAGCGCGCCCAGCTGCGGGAACAGCCGGGCCCCGGAGGTGGGCCAAGCTGCTGCAACGAAGAGGGGTTTTCAAGCACTGCCCACCAAGGGACATCGCTCCCTGCCTGCAGGAGAGCCCAGCCCAGCCCCCAGGCCAAGGCAGGAGGAAATCAGGGCAAACCACAAGCCCTGCTCTTGAGGAAGGCTCCAGCTGCTCTCTCCTCTCCGGCCGTCCTCACCCAACCCGTGATGTGCTTCCCTCCAAACAGAGCAGTGGGAAGTCAGGCTGTACCTGGACACTGCCTTGGCTTTGGGGATGATTCTGTATAAGGTCCACTTCGAGCAGATTTCTTTGCAGCAGATAGTGAAAAACATAATTTCGGGGGTTTTATTTATGTCAAATTTAAGATATATTTAAATGTGGAAAGCTTCAGAGGGTGAGTAGGGCTGGCACAAACTGCACCAGCACACCTGCAGAAAACACACGAGGGCTGAGGAACATTTTTTCCCCGACCAAGGAGTTCCAAAAGCTGCTCTAGAGGTGGGGTGTCCCTGTGTTTTCATGAAGATGCTGAGAAATCTATTTTACATTTTAGTTTATTCTTGGACTGTTTTTTCTTTACTATCTGCCCAGATTAAATATTGGGTGGATGTTGGGTTGGACTGGGTTGATTGTCTATAGATGCTGCAAATAATTTAACAAGCATCCTCATGATTCTTGCTGTAGGCAAAACGTTCATTTTCTGCTGCTTAAAAGTAATGATTTTTTTAATATTTCCTTTTTACTACAATTTAGAAAAGTACTAAAAAGAATGTTTCTAGTATAATATTTTATGGAAGAGAAAATGCCACGAAATTCACTCCAGACCTCATTCCATTAAAATCAAGCTATGTCAGGCACTTGGCCGCCACGGATTGCAAGTTCTAATAAACGTTAAAAAAATCTATTGAGATTTTGATTATTAGAAAAGTGTTCAATGCACAAAATTCCCTACACAGAAATATGTAAAAGATTCCAATTTACACTATGCTGTCTTAACAGTTAATTAATATTTTTGCTCTAATTAACATTTACTGAGTACCCTATTTATGATTCCTTTCTTTTTTCATCAGATATCCCCTTTCCCTCTCTGTCTTTGAAGTATCAAACACTGACATGGAATACCAGCTTTCTGAACACTTAGATAATAAAATATTATAAGCTGTATTTTGCCCAACATAACCCCCCAAAGTCAAAGTTTCATAAGAATTTGCCCACCTATATTTTCAATTTGATAAGGAGCTTTTATGCTCTGAAACTCTAAAGGATTTTCAACCCAATGAAGGTTAAAAGCTGGAATATACAGGACCCTGTTAAGGGACAACCCACAGTATTCCCAAGTGGTGTTTGTCTTCTTGGGCACAACAAAATTAAAAGTATGTTTTGGAAACCTCGCTGCCCCACATTCCTGTCCTTATTAAAACAAACAAATATTCACAGTATTGAGAATGCTGTAATTGAAAGTCGTGGACTGACTGCTCCAGAGGTGTAAATCAATAAACTCATTGGAGTGATGGGAACTATCCAGTATTAAGTAAAATCCTGATAGCAAAAGTACCAATGTAAATCTGTGATAACAACAGTGATTTATATTGCTTGTATCTGTTCTCATTACTTTCACTTTGAAAATATCTTTCATTTTTGCTGACATTTGCTTATATCTGTTTACACAGTTTGAATAGACAATCAATAATTTCGGAATGGTCTTTAAGGTGGTGCTGGGGAATGTTGGTTCTGCAGGGGATGAGCAGTGTGAGTTCTGCTCCAGACCCCATTTCTCTACAGCCCACACAGAGTTCCTGAGGTCACGTTCCTGCACTGCAGCCAGAGAGTTTCCAGAGCAAAGGGATCACAGCTGGATCCAAGAGAAGTGGTTCCCAGTGACCTTGCCCAGAGCAGAATGAGCCCCTTGAAGGAACAGCGCTCCCGGTGAATGGATTGGGCTGGAGCCCTGCCATCCCTGTGGAACGCAGGAACATTGCAGCCCGAGGAAACGACCAATAATTCTGTTGTTAGTAGCAGAATAAAAGACAAACAAGGAGTTTTACTGTAGTTCCCAAGTTATTTGTGACTGAGATGCACCTGAAAAGTTGGTAATTAGTAAAAGAATTTGTTCTTTATAGGGCTCTTGAAAATCCCATTAAGGCTGTATTTACTTAGCATTTTCTCTAACTGCCTTATTGGAAAACCAGGCAGCAGGAGTTTCAAAAGGAGTAATAACAGAATAAAAGCCCATTTTCCATTCTAGAAGAAGAAGGGGTTGAATTCCAGGGTGCCCAAACTAAAACGGGACAAACCTAGTGATGTGCATTCCGGGTTCCACCACAGAACCCAGCTCCAGAAAAAATTCATTACCACATTCCTTGCAAATCAAGTTATTAACTGCAGGCAGCACAATCTAGGAACACCTATTGCTTCAGAATTTTGGGACTACGAAAACACTGATGGATTTCAATGCCCTCTGTGTGGTTCAGTGCAATAAGAAGCAATAGATTTAAGCCTGTACCATTTAAAGCAAGCATGCACAGATTCAGCCACAGAGCTCTCCTTGATGTGAAACCATAAAGTCACCCAGAAGTATTTGAAAAACGCAGGACTGTAACTTCAGACCAAAGCAGAGTAATCCACTTTTCAAAGTTCCCTGATAAGAGTTGCAGTCTTTTGAATTTGCCTTGAGTTTCAGTTTGAAGATCTACAAAAAGATATCTATCTCTAAAGGACTCTGCTCGAGAAATGTCAAACGTAAACAGACTTTGAAGGAGTTAAACAACTGTTTCCAGAGCAGCAATGATCAATTTTAGGCTTATTTGTTGTTTTAGTTTCATTTAACAACACAGGAAGGAGACCTCAGCACAGAGCAATGACATGCAGGATGCAGAGTGATTGGATATTGCTGGTACCAGCATTAATTTTGGGGGAATGGATGTACATAAAGCCTTTTGCAGCTGGATCCATTTCCACATGTGGAAATCCGTGGAGTGGATGTCCTGAGAGCTGTGTGGCAGGACAGGGTCCCACCTCTGCCTGGCAGCACTGATGTGCAGCCCTGGTAGCAGATATCCTTCACCACATCCAGGTATCACACAGGGAGGGAAAGAGGCGGCTCCTGTGAGGGGGGACCAAAGGGGGGAAAAAAAAAAAAATTGAAAAGAGTTGCTTTTATTCAAAAAGCAGCAGGACGAGGGAAAATAGGCCTTTAAAGAAGAACCTTTCATCTCACAGTGCAGCCTTAGAAGATAAAAATGCTTCCCAATTTTCATATATGAATATCTAAACTCAATCTGCAGACAAAAATTGAAACAAGAGTGGCCTGGTTTCCCAATACACCAAACACTTTCAATTCTTATGCTCTCTCTTATTTTTTATATCACGCTGGTTTTTCAGGTATCTCTGTAGTGCATGTTGCATGCTCGTGCAAGTTTGTTGTGTGCAGTGTTCAAACCCACCAGAAGTGAGGCAGCTGAGGCTGGGTGCTGGCTAAAGGATGGCTGCTGCACACAAAATTTTAACCAGGACTTGCTGTTGTACTGACTGAACTGAAACATCTCTGGCAGATCAGCTAAATCATAACATTCAGAATGGTGCCCTATTTACACCTGTGCATTGCTGATTAAAGGTGAGAGTAGAGTATTTCATTTAAATAATGCATTTAGATGAAAAAATCAGGACTCCACAGTAGAAAATTGTTGTCCTTAAATGCAGCCTAATGTGAACTGATGGCTGATAGAGAAGTGAATATTTTGATTTTTTTTTTTTTTAAATCAGACAAAATAATTTCTATCCCCCCAGAACACGTGTATGTGTGTGTTTGTTCTCACATTCAGGTGTCTGAAACATAATTTAATGGGAAGTTTTGACCTCTTAACCAAAACACTGTGAAAGGCACAAACCTTTAAAAACAGGTCAATCAACTGGGAATTTCCAAAAATTGTACATGTCCTTCTGATATGGTGAGGAGAAGATTCCACATGCACTACAGGAAAAAAAAAAACAACACAGGGAGGGTTCTACTACTTCTTCCTCTGTCTCTCCCATTAAAGTGATTACTTTTCTGAAAGGAAGAGGGAGGGAAGCAGACCAGCTGGAGGGTGATCATACACATTCGACCCAGGACAGGAGTCACAGGCCTGTGGGTTTAACACTGAAGGACTTGGATAATGAAAGCACCACCAGTGAGGGGTCCAGGACAGAGCAGGACAAGCCCTACCCACAACACTGCACTAATGCAGCTCCTGCACCTGCTAACCCCTTGGGGCACGTGGCTATCAGAGAACCAAAGCCCTTCACCTCTAGGAGCTGGCCAGCTCTGCTGTTGGCCATCAGAAGGGATGTCTGGAGATCCCGTAGCCAAAGCATCACTGCTGTTCCCAACTCTCTCTCTGTTCAAGAGGAGGCATCAGGATGAAAACCTGTCTGGTGAGCAGCAGGTACCCCACAGGGAAAGGAAATGTGAAACACCTTTATCTCTTGACCAAGAAGAATGTGCATGAAGAGCCAAGATTGTGTGGGAGAAACTTCCAAATTACAAAAGTGTTGCGGCTGAAGTGTGAGGGTGACAGGAAACACCAGGGGACACGTTTTGAGTGCACTTAAATTTCATTCAGAGGAAGTAATGAGCATTTACTCCATGAATCCCATTAACACTAAAGTGTGAGATACAGTGAGCAACTCAGCACTGTCAGAGCAGAGGCGCTGTTGGGACTGTCCTGGAGCCAAGCTTTTAACACTAGGATATATTAATTTAGGAAAATGACTTAGTAGTACACAGATTCGACCATCCAGTGGGTCAGGCTGAATGCAAACTGACTCAGAGCAAGCTGCTGTTGGGAAGTAGAGATTTTTTTCTTATTTTCCCATTAGAAGCAGCTGTATGGCACCCTAAACGTTGTCCAAGTGTCCCAAAACCATTACATTCTGCTAACGGGTTGACACCCATGAGCGCTGCCAGAATTGCTCTCTTCCATCCCTCATTATTCCCACTTATAACCAGCAGCACTTGTTCCCCAGGAGAACTGCTGCACCGTAATTCACTGTTAGCTGTGCCACACCACAGTGAATGGGTCTAACACTAACAGAAATTAGAAAATAAAAACCCCAGAGTGGGTACGGAGGATCACTTCTGCTTCAAAATCAAGAGAGGGAATCATGACTGAGCTACTGCCACTCACATCACTGCAGATTAAGAAAGTTTAAAAACCCTCTGAACATTGATTTTCCAAACTCTGTTTGACATTGGCATCACTAGTGACCCAGGAAATGGAAATATCCAACTATGGACAAATTTTTCTTCTGACAAAAAAAATGATAGCTGTCCTGAAGCTGAGCCTCCGATAATCAAGACAATTAAGTTTGGTGTTGATTGTCAGGGCAACAATATTTCTATACTGTTAAGCCATTTCAAAATCATGAATGAAAACAAGATGTCTTATAGCACAATTATGTGCTGCTTAAAAAAATCTCAAAATGCATATGATCAGTGCTACAATAAAAAAATCACCATAATTTAATAAAAAATATTGTTACAGAATGTTCATCTCATAACAAGCTTCCCTTCTTTAGAAAAAATAATTATTACATATAACTTCCAAAAATGCATTTTTGGTGCATATATTATTTCAATCAAGACATATACCAATTCACGCCTTGTCTTCCATCAGAGTATGTCGAAGGGCTCCTCGTCTGGAATAATCCAGTCCTTCCTCAGAAACAGAACTTCAGGAAGGAGATAAAACAAAATACCTTTCTGGTTTTGGGGGGATTTGTTTTGGGAGNTAGGGTTTTTTTGGGGGGGGTGTTTGTTTTTGGGGTTTTTGGGGGGTTTTGGGGTGTTTTTGTTGGTTTTGTTTTGTTTTGTTTTGTTTTGTTTTGTTTTGGGGGATTTTTTGGGGTTTGGGTTTTTCTTGTTTGTTTTTTTTGGGTGGGATTTTTTGGGTTTTTGTTGTTGTTGCTTTGTTGTCATTGCTGTCTACAAAAGAAAAAAAAGGTAATTGACCTTGTGAAGATCAGTATTAAGCTGGTGTTTTGCAAGAAGCCCAGTGTGCAGATAAAAGCCTCCTGCTCCTTGCAGGGCTTGCTGTCTCTGAGATATTGGCAACACAGCTGTCCTGTTCCCTGTCCTTTTCCTGGTCCTCTTCCCTGTCCTGTTCCTTCTCCTGTTCCCTCTCCAGACCAGGACACATTTACCTACAGCAAGCCAAGACCTCCTGCTCACACAGAGGTTTATCAAACCCTTTTTCAGTTCCTCTGCCATCCCCCTTCCCTCCCACCCCAACACACAACACGCTATTCCCATTATCAATTAAACTGTAATTACAGGGCATATTAACACCAAAATCTTTACCCAGCAGAGGGGGACGCAGGTGATCACCAACAGGACACCCAACACAGCCCCAAAGTCAGTAAGATTTACTAATATCCATCTCATCAATGTCAGAAAACCTATCAAGTCCCCACATATTAACAGAGTCAGCTGTGGTAATTATGGCACTGCACTATTCTGTACATTGAGAGAAGAGCATCAAGTGTCATTCTCTAAAGTGAAATTAAATCTCCAAGCTCATATCCAAGACTACTGCCAAAGCAAAAAGCAGGTTTGCTTTTCAGCAGACAAATGACTGATGAGCATTATTAGACAATTTCTGTGAGATCTACAACATCAAACCTCTCCTTGGAGAAATTTCAGAGATCGTTCCCAATGTTCCTGAGACACATTTATGGATAGTATATGACTGTCAAAGAAATTGCACCTCAGAACTTTGTTTCTATGACAAGAAATAAGGTTTCAACCCTTTGTTTAGTTTCAGTAGACATATTAAGGGTCAATATGGTCTGCATATTTAGGCCTCTAGAGAAGGCAAAAATTGAAAATGCAGGTAAGTCATGTTTAAAATACTCGAGCCCAACCATAAAAATCTACTGTTTATCTTTTGCAGTGATGACATTTTACCATCCAAATAAAAATCCCAGCTCACCACTGAACAGAATGATTGAAGTAACACTGCATTGCACAGTTTTAATTTCAGGTATTTGAAAAGATGATACCGTGAAATGATCTGGAGTATTGCTGTAGCATAAATCTCCGAGCACTTTCCCTGTCCCTAATGTTCAAGCCTAAAATCGTTCCATTCTTTAGCTGACAGTGCACATTGTAAAAGTTGCAGTTTATCACTTTCCTTTCATTCTTCCCCAGCAGTTACTTTACCACATCCCTTTTTATTGCTATCGCGGGGTGTCACTACATAAGTGACATCATAAGGGGAGAACAAGGATTTGCCGGGAATAACTGGAATTGCTCTGCAGTGCCAGAGAGCTCTGCATTTCAGAGGGAAGGGACAGCCTTGCATTTCAGCATGCTGAAGGTGTGCACTTTCAAATCTATTGCCTGTTACTGTAGTCCCTCGGACTAGATAAATTACATCCCACAGTTGGGTAGTACAAAGGTAATTCTGTTGCCATATGTTGTGCCAAAGAGCTCACGCCGTGACAGGGTGCATTACAGATTATGCTTTCCCATGTGATGCCAATTTTCTCCCTCATCTGTGAGGGATAAACCTTGCCTCCATTCAGATTTTAAAGCAGCCAAAATAAAACAGCACCTCCAACAAGCTGGAGGTGCAAATTCTGCCTAAAAAAAAGAAAAAAAAAAAAGGCAGAAGATGCCCAGCAATTTTTCAGGTTTTGGAAATTGCTTTTATTTTGCACCCAGAATTCACTATGCACCAACCCCTTGGGAATTCCAGTCCCAATTCAGGAAAAAATGGAGACAAGAACGCTGTGATCAGCCTCACACATTTGCTTTATCAAACACTGCAGTATTTTTGAGTTTCTCTGGTTGGTTGATTTTGAACGCTGGCATGGGCAGCAGCTCTCACAGACAGAAAAGAAATACCAGGAGAGCAGAAAGAAAATAGGTAGAGCCCCCCCAGAGCGTGTTTAAGAGATTTTGCTTGTCTGTCCAATTTATTACTGGATTTCATTACTTAGCAGCAGTGAACTGAAGTGGTTGATAAGATGCCACAAATGATTTCACCCATCAGCATCCAGCCCAGCTCGGGAATAATCAAAAGCCATTGCCACAAGACTGGGTTTAGGCAGAGCAGGGAAAGCAGCTGTGCCTGAAGGCTTCACCCTGGTGAGCCAACCCAGTGAACACCAGGGCCTCGCCTCCCAGGGCAGGAATGGAGACTTTAGGCATAACTTTAGGCATAACTTTAGGCATAACTTTAGGCATAACTTTAGGCACAACTTTAGGCATAACTTTAGGCATAACTTTAGGCATAACTTTAGGAATAACTTTAGGCACAACTTTAGGAATAACTTTCAGCATAACTACACTTTAGGCATAACTACAAAATACAACACCTTAAGAGGGAAGCATGGGCAGTAAATACACAACTTCTCACAGCACAGAAGCTGCTCCTCGAGGTGAAAGGCTGAGGCAGGAAATGCACAGACAAACACTTCTCATGTCCTTCAGGAGGCAAACAAGAAACACTTCTGATGCACAGTCAGGTGTGCTCACAGCTCGGTGCTTAGGTCATTTTGGTTTTGAAACTCTTGCAACGGAAAGAGGCTCTCAGAGAGGGGCCTGCATGACAACAGCCTTTGGAATTCAATGGCTTGGCAAGAAAAGACTTTAGTGGAAATCTGCTCAGGTGTATAAAGTCATTGTCACATCAGTTCCTCCTCTATCCATAGACCAAGCAAGAGGCTGAGCTAAGATTTCAAGGATCAGGCAGGAGTGTAAACCTCAGGCCCCTCTGCAATCGCCAGGAATGCTGCTTGCAAACCCAGGGCTGGAGGAATTCACATCTTACCCACCAAAAGCAAGCCCAGGCCTGATGGAATGCCCACTCCAAGGGGATCTCCTGTTTTTACCTTTTGAAACAACGAGTTCAGATATTTGTTACGCCAGTAGGCAGCCTGTAATCCTCACCCCAATTTCAAGGTTACTAGAACAAACTCCTTTTGATTTAAGGCCTTTTGCCTCCAGCTAAAATGGAGCTTATTCTAATTATCTTCATTATAACACACATAATTAGGGGCTCCCATGGGCACTAAAGGTGCAACGAGGATGGCATTTTACATCCCCTGACCTCTAAATTAGTGCAACTTATTTCACTGGGAGAGGATACAAAGTCAAATAAATTCTTTGCTATCCTCTCAGTCTACAGATAAAATTTTGTGGTTTGTTGTGTGAGACTCTGTCATCTGCATTCCTGTTTCTCTGGCACTGCAGATGTCCAAGGCTGTTTTATGTGCCACTTTCATGGCCAAACTGCTGTAAAGCCCAGGAAGGTTTATGGCCACATTAAAGAACATTCTCACATCAAGTCATCCAACTTTGTCCCTGTGTAGCAGCTCCTGGACACCACCCCCTCAGGAAACTTTATAGGAGACCCTCACATGCAACTAGAAGGGCCAAAATCATCAAGTGGCTTTTGCCATCAGGAAACAATGTGAAATCTTCCCTTGTTTGGTTTGTGGATCCTCTCAGGCTCCCAAGACAAAAAAATAATGTGAGAATGGAAAGAGTATTAAAGGTGGAGAGAACAGAGAAGAATTATTGTTCCTCTTCAGCTGTGAGACATTCTGAAAAAAGAACAAACTCTGTTCAGAGATGTGTGATCTGTCCTAATTAAGACACCCTAAGCTGTCTGGAGTCAGCTACCACAGTAAATAGTGGTGGTGATGGCACTCTGGAGAATACTTCAAGATAAAGAAGAACAAATCACATTATGTTCAGTAAACATTAAATTTATGGTAGATCAACATATACAAATCAGCTAATCCCCTGTTCAGTTATCTAACAGGAATATTTACCACCTAGAACCTGGACAGAGGTTAGTACAGCTATTTCAGATATTCCATCAAGACCTGTCAGACCCCCTGCTGGTAAGGAAATGCTGTAAGTGAAATCTGATTGGATTTGTTATTTCAGTATTTCTCTTTCTCATTTTAGCATGCCCCACTAGTTGGCAATTACTGACTACTGTAAAATCTATTAAATATTCATGTCAGATATTATTTGCATAGAGCAGCTTTTCTCTGATAAAAAATATGTTATTCATTCACTGCTTAGAAGATTGACCTCAGGTCCCTACTTTAAACACACAGTTATATTGATTGTGAAAATACTCCAGGAAAATTATGTAGTTTATATGCATGCATTATTTCTACTGAGTCATCCTGAAGCTTATAATTTAAGCCTCAGTGTTTCAGGTAAAATGAAATTGCTTCACTAAGTAAGGCTGCTTTGATTTCAGCTTTGCTCTGAGCTTTGCCAGGCAAGCAGAAAATCTTCATAGTCTGAAAGGTCTTGTTCGTACAGAATGTACAGTCATGCCTTGATAGAATCCTGAGCATTCAGAACACACCCTGCCTTTGTCCAGAGATTGTTTTACAAACCCCCTTTTTTGTTCCTCATGTAAATAATCCCATGTCCCATATTAATGGAAGTTCATCATAAATGAACAAGGAATTTAGGCTTCCAAAGCACTGCTGTGACTATTGCATTATACATGGCATACAGAGAACAAAAAAACCTAAGGATCTTCCTTCAAACAGGAATAAAATCCCCAAACTGAACCAAAGGAACCCCAAGCAACAACAGAAAGACAAGGTAACTGGATTCCAAATAAAAAGTACTCCTCATGAGGGTGTCCCCTTGAGGAGGAAACTCTGAAGTACCCCAATTTTGAAAACATTATCTGTATGTTACTGTTCTGCCCTTCTCCCAAGACAGAAAGAGTTTAAGAAAAGAAACACAATAGGAAAAAAAGGAAAATAAAAAGAGAGAGAGAAAAAATGATGGGCGTGTTCTTTGCCTTCCTTTCTCTTTTGGCCTTTTGCTATTTTACTACATCAACCTCCTGTATTTCCCAGGTCCTCTCCACACCATCTCTCACCTCCTTGCCGCTCACTTCGGTGCCTTCTTTTTGCTCCCCATTTCAGTCTTTCCTTCCAAGAGAACATCACCTCTAGTATGGTTATTCATCACAAGAAAATCAGAACAATGAGGGACATTACAGTTCAACACTCAGAGGAAAGACATTACCCTGGCACTGTGGCTTTGTATGGCAGCAGATCCATGTCCCAGTGGTGCCTGTCCACCCTCCAAGCCCCAAAATCGAGGCAGATTTCAGGCTGTGAGAGCCTTTTCTGCAGATAAACTGCAATCCCTCTGCAAGGCCATTTCACTCCAGAACTCACAGGTCAGAGATGTAAATGTCATTAAAATGCTGAGCCAAAAAACGTGTTTGAAGGATGGGCTCCCTCCTGAAACTTTGGAATACTCCTGATGGGCTTTGTGCTTGTCCAGAATAAGGAGTCCAGGATATGGTATTCAACTATATCATAAAACCAAGAAAAAAGTCCTCTGAAGACAACTGAAATTGCTATCCTGGGGTACACAATATCCTGCAAGTTAGGCTGATGTCTGCCCTTCTGTACTTCACCTGATGTCTTCATTTAGCCCTGTTCAGAAAGTGCAAACTTCAGCCTCAGTGGAAGCACTGGTGAATTCCTACTGAGCTCCATTACCTGGGAATCTCCCCCAGCACTGCAGGGCTGGGGAGGCTGCCTGGCTCTGCTCTCGTTTATCCACAGCAAAGGGGTTTTTCTAGCCAAAAAAGAGCTGCAGGTATGTGGGAGCTTTTCTCCTCTCCAAATCCAGCTCTTCAGTTCTAACACTGAATTCCCACACATGTGCATACCCTTGTTTTCCTTAACCCCCAGTGATTATTCCATTCCATTAAAAAGCTGAATGATCTAGGGAATGCAGAGACAAACCTCAATCTGCCTTTACAAATGCGAGTGATACAGTAAAGATTTGCCATAATTTGTGCTTGCTGTGACATGATAGAAAGCCAATCATAATGAACCAGGCTGGAGAACAGATGCAGAGGCTGTTAAAGGTCTGAGTGGAAGAATAACAGGTAATAAAGTCCTTTACCTACTGACAAATTGCAGCATGAGTGTTAAAATATATAAAAATAGCTTTTAAATTCTGTTTCAAGACTTCTTGTTCTTGTTTTTTTGTTTGTTTTTTTTTTAATGAAAGGAGAGAGAATTAAACCAGTTCCTCGTGTGGTACCCTACTCATGTGAGTGTGGAAAAAGTCTCCCTGACCTGTGCCATAACCTGGGCATTGCCTTTTCAAGGCATGAAGTGCTCCAGACAAACAAATCAATTCTTGTGATAGCTCTGCATTGTTTTCTACAGTACCCAGAAACAGTCAGAAGTGAAACTAATCTTTTGTTAATTTGTTTATAGGGTTTCATTTTTGGCCAGTAAAGGCTTTTTTTTCTTTATGAAATTGTTTATTAAAACGATTCAAAACAGCTTCCTGAACGTGGTCATTCCGCAGGACACACTGTTACACTAAAACCAGCACACTCTTCCTAAAATGCTTCTCCTAAATGGATCTCAGGCTTTTCCCTCTCGTTTTTATTCAAGCCCATTTATAGTGAGAATGGATGCTTTTGCAATGTGGAAATGCATCCCAAGAACACATCTCCAGAAATAAATCCATAGCAACAACTCACATCTCATCCCAGTGAAAACCTGGAATATTTCCAATACATTTCTGAAATTATCTTAATGTACAGAAGAAATAAGTAAGAGAAAACACAGAGCCTTTTGTCTCCAAGGTCTATTGCTATACAAATAATTAATTAGTGTAGCTGCTATGCTCTGGGCCTGCCTATCTGACCACTGAGCAATTAAACAAAGTGATTCTAGGAGCTACAAGTGGTTGCTTCTGGAAAACTGAGCATCCTTCAAAACAAGAGAAAAAACATTCTTTACTAATTCAATTTTTGTGCAATTATAACCTAATCAATCTTATACAGACTTTTTGGCATCACTATTCTCTTATTGTTATAACATTTCATAATTCAGTCTAGCAGCAGCAATCTTAACAACAAAGTTTGGACACGTTCCAGGCACAAGGGCAAGGGACAATCTCTACCAGATACATTATACATTTTACCATTGCTTAATATTGCATGTAAGAGACACACTTAGAGAGAGAAATTTAGATTTCCCTTGGAGAAAACTCCTAGGCATTATAATCATTAGCTAAATTTCCACCAACTGCATTAGGGAATATATCATCATTTTGATTTCCCCAGAAAAAGCCTAAAACCCACAAAAATAGGAATACGAGATCCTTATTTCTGCTCTGCCGTGAGAAGGAATTGGGATTGCAATTCGACAGTTATCAGCACACAAATAGAAATATGGCTTGTCATCAGATATTTGGAGATCCCATCTTCAGGATCAGATGAGAAAATTCTAGTCAGAATAGTCGATGAGAGACTGCAGAAAACTGAACTTAATTCAGACACCTGGAGGCCTCTCTGACCTTCTCTGGGGGTTCAGCAGGGCACAGAGGGATTATGAGCACATTCCAGATTAGCACATCTCACCCTGTGTCCTTGTCTCAAACGCACAACACAGCAACTGAGACTAAGTCTCAAGCAGGGAGCAGAAAGCACTGTTGCCACACAGTGTATGGCAGTAATTTAAACAACAACAAAAAAAAAATCTCAGCGGTTGGGCAGACTTTACATATTTGCTTAAAGATGATATCCAGAAGGATTTTTTTTTTTCTACTTCTATTGAAAAATCATGTTTAAGATTAAGTGTGCTTAGCAAATCCTGAGATGCTGCATGAATATCAGGGCCTTTTGTCAATTTTCCATAAACAGCGACATTACTGACTAAAGCTGGTAGTTCTGAAAAGTTACAATTTATGGAGTCAGGATTCTATTGTATATTGCATTTTAATTCTATTTGATCTTTCAGCCACAACCCCCTGCAATCAGTTCCAGGGCAGAAACATGCAGGTAGATAGCAGGAGAGGGAGTTTTTCCCAAGGAGCATCATCAAAGCTGCTCCTTTTGAAGCACCTTCACCTGGAAACGTGTGAGGGGGCTCAAGTGAAGACTGCGGGGCTCGGGGAGTCCCCATGAGTGAATTCCTTGCCTACATCCACCCAAAGTGCCTTTCCATCTGGAAACATTCTCATCATCAGCTCCAGGAAACATTTTCACCTCTAACAGCTGGAATACTCACGGGCCAGCCAGGGAAAAGCTTCATCTTTTCCTAAGGAGCTGCAGGGCTGCTCTGAGGTGCAAACCAGGGCTGATTGTTCATCACTGTGAAGGGTTTGTTTTGCAACCACTGTTGAGGCAGGGGTTCATCAATCCTGTGCATATTAGGTTCAGAAAATCCCCTCCTCGCTGGAGAGTGCTTAGTGCAACTAGACAAACACAGATGCTTCCCAGAAATCCCCAAACGCTCCCGTGTTCAAAGGCTCGCGTTTTTCAAATCGACTGTGCTAATCTCTGCTGTCCGATGGGTTAGGGCTCGTCTTCAGCAGGATCAGCTCTGCTTAGATGTAATTGAAAATTATGGTCATCTCTGCTATTTATCTCTGCCACTGAGCTGGTCCTGTCACTGCTTCCAAGCAAAAGGTTGGAAAATTACAAAGGAGCAGTGTGGATTGAAAAAGAGCAAAAGTCTGAAAATGCAAAGGAGAGAGGACTGTTTGTCCCTCCTGCTGGGCAATCCTCACAGATCAGAATTGTCATTCCTTGTCTTCACTATGGCATTCTGATCTAAACTTACACTCTATTCTTCTCCCTCTATGTGGCTAAATTCCATTCTTCTCCCTATTTGTGGCCTGGGGATTTTCAACGGTACTTGAGATGTCAAGGAACTGAAAACTTGTCCATTTTTACTTTTGACCAGCCAAGGCTCAAAAGAAACCATATGGCAACAGTGAGGAGCTGCAATTCCTTGCCTCTGCAGACTCAAAAGACTCTGCTGGGAGGTATAAAAGACTCTGCTGAGAGTTATTTTCCAGGTCAGAATTTTCTCATGGAAACGTAACCATCTGAACTTAACATTAAGTATAAACAGATGAAATGATTCTTAGGTCAGGTTTTTAAAAAACACCATTTTTTTTCAATCAAAGTGTTATAATAGTTATTACCTGTGCATTGCAGCACACCTGGAGATCTGAAACTTCAGAATTCATTCACAGCCGTGCCCTCCCTGCTGCCATGTGGATGCACAAGCCTGTAACCTATTTACCCCATTCTGTTAGAAGGTATCAGTTGAGCCTGCATGGATTTTTCTTCTCTTTTAATGGCTCTGGCTTTTATTTCGTTACTCTCTTGGTTTGAATAAACAGTTTAATCCAGCTGTTTGGAGCACATCTGTGAAAGCCTGGGCAGTGAGGGGTTAATGTTAAAATTAGACCTGGATGTGCCTGGAAAGATGGGGCAGTACAAAGGTAGGGAAGCACCTTTCTGGAGCCAATTCTCCTCTTCAGGACAGTGCAAGAGCAGAAGTGGTGTCAAGGGGTGGGCAAGACAAATAGAGAGGGATGGAGACCACCAAAAAACCCTCAGAGCCCCCCAGCCCATTCCCAGAAAGATCCAGAACGAAGTGCAGACACAAACTCTTTGGCATGAGGGTGAAGAACTTCCCCTTCAAGTGGGGAACACTCACCTACAAGAAAATGTCCCCACAAAACCTGAGTGGTGGCCAGGACCCTGCACACCCTGAAGCTGGATCGATGCTCCCCAGGACTGGTGATCTCCTCACCTCACCTACCTCATCTCCCTTCCACACTCTCCTTCTCTCTTTTAGATTATTCTTTCATTTCTCTTACAAGTAGAAAATGGGGGCAAAACATAACAATTTCCATGCCAGGTGTGTCATTCGGTAATAAAACCTTGTGAGTTTTTATTGGTTTTTTGGATCCTTTTGGTTTCTTGCCATTCTTTTTCACGTACAGATATCTCCAGATTTTGGGTGCTGCTTTCCTCGTGGAAATGGGACAGGGCACACGCCACAGCCACTGCACCAAACAACACATCCCAGCAAAAGAAGAACAGGAAGGGTAAATAAATAACCACTGTTGCATACTGAAGAGATGTGCAGGTATCACTGAATACTAAAAGAGGTGTATAGATTCTGAATTATTGAATGCCAGGTGCTCTGAACCCTAAAAAGCACAGTGCACTGTGAAAGAATTTGAGGTAATTTGGAAAGGTGCTTGTGAATCTGGAAAAAAAACCCAGCAAAAGTCTCGTTTCTTACTGGCTGCTCCATAATCATGTCTTGGATAAACAAAGGAATGGCCCAGTGTTACTTGTGGGATAACAGAATCCACCCTGCTCTGGTTTGGCTCGAGGCACGTGCTCGTGGTTTCCAGCTAATCCCCTCATCACTGATGTGAAAATTGCTGGGGATGTATCCAGACAGGAGAGCTCCTGTGCTTGACACTGCTTCATCATCCTCGATTTCAAAGAACAAGCGCAGCTTGAAGAATAAACAATTAACATTTGATGTTACATACCTAATTTAATTTAGGATAATAGAGTGATATCTTTATAAGATACTTAATGAAAATGTAAGAAATTAAAAAAAAAGAGAAACAAATGAGGATTTGTTCCACTCAGCACAGAAAACAGTCACTACCAGAGGCCAAAAAGAAGATTTTTTAAAAGAAGATGTAGAGTGAATAGCAGAAGTGCCACTAACAGAAGGCCCAAAGCAACCAGAGATCATCTGCTCTCCTGGATGGCAGAGTAAATGAGGAGTACTTGCACAGCCTCTCACAGCTCGAGCTGCATAAGACCAGTGTCAGAAAAAATGAAATTAAAAATCAGGGTAAAATCAGAGCAAATAGCATGTGCAGTACAACAGGCATGCATGAAAGACTCAAATACCTTAACCTGGCTACAGAGAAGAAATATAATAATGTAAAATAGGAAAAGAAATAACATAATGTAAAAGATGATGAAAAGAGCGCAGACTCATGGCAAAAATTGAACATTCCCCAAGTTCCACAAATACTGGAATGCAGATAATTTAAAACCCAACTTGATAAAGGGAATTTTCCTAAGTCTCCTATCTAGCCAAATTAAAGTGCTGTGATTATATCGGGATTTGTGTTATAGAATATACACAATGCATGGATCTGCACTTATCTGTTCCTGGGTACCCATAGGACACTTTCACCAGACTAGGGGAAAAATTTTCATGATGAAATCTCCACCTTCACTAGACAAAAAGCAAGTGAAAAGCAGAACATGCACCTGGACTGCTCCAGAAGAAAGTGTGCTCTGCATTCCCAGCAGGGCCAGGCAGAGCAGATTGCCCAGGGCCCTGCCCAGGAATGTCTGGAGCTTATCCAAAGGATGGAGGCTCTGCAGACTGCTTGGGAAACTTACTCCAGTGGCAGATCACATCCACAGGACAATTTTTTCTTATGTTTAAGTAAGAACAGCTTCAGGAAGCACAGCAGCACCTGGTTGATTAAATGCAGCTCACTTTTTAAGCTCAGTTTCTTTCTCTGAATTCTCTCTTGACTCCAATGCACTCAGTAAATGTAGAAACCATTTCAAAGCACCATATGCTGGTGTTTGCTAAACTATCATTTTCTACAAATTGCCATTTCATAGAAATTTAGGTGAAAATGCTTTTGTTCTTATTTGGATGAAAACTCATTTGGAAGATGAATAAATTCCCTTAACATGCAATTCCTGACATTTGGCCATCTCTAGCAGAAGATAAAACTAGCAAGTCAAGCTCATGATTCTCTACTAATTTACCTCATGTACAGCATATTTTTCAACATCTATGCTTAAAAAATTAATGTGCTTTTGAGAGTCAACATTATTGTTATACCATAAACAAGTTCTTTTGTTGGAAACGGTAGTCCTCAGAACCTCTCTCCTAAGAAAATGAATTTTGAAGCTAAATACTGGGGGAAAAAAATGGTTCATTATGTTTTTGTCATAGGGCTTTTAGATAAAGCAGCCCCAGATTAATGAAACAAGTTCCTAATTTCTGATAATTTGATTTCTTAATTGAATTAATTAAGTGGCTTTTTCAAAGTTTTACAAGTAAGCTTCAATTTTACAGTAATGTTTGAGCAGGAATCAGAGCCTGATTTGCAGATGGACCCATCCACCTCATTCACTCTGAGTGCTTCTGCAAATACTCAGCACTTCAGGAAGTCAGGGGCAGCCAGCATCAGCCAGAGTGGGTTTTTAACTGAGCAGCAAAAAGGGAACAAAAAGAGTAGAAAAACAGGAGAAGGTAAAAGGATCACAAAGATCACACCCCGTGGGACCTCAGATAAGCCATAACACCTGCCTCGAGACTCTGGAATGCATGTGTTGGCAAAGTATGTCTGTGAACAACAGAGACAAAGGAAAGGAAGGTTTAGCTAAGGAAAGTTTAGGCAAAGGAAGTTCTGATTTACAAAGAGAGACCATCTCCAGGAGTTACTCTTTCTCAGTTTGTGCCAAAGTATGTCATCTTGCTCTTTCCTATATAGGACAATACTCTGGTCCACAATGTTACCAGGGTGAAACTTGCCCTCCCAAAAAGTGCAGATGAATCCTTCAGCTCTCCTTCACATAGATATCAGCAAAGAACAAAAGAGCACGAGATAAATCCTGTTCAAAAATCAGATGAAGCCTGGTGATAGGGTGCTACCACAGCCGGGCAGTTCCAGTTCAGGGTTGCTCCCACCCTGCTCATCTGTTCATCAATGCAGAAGAGATTTGCCATCTCTGCCTTCCATTTGCTCATCTCTTTGGGCACAGTAATACTAAAGAATTGTCCCTAAATAATCTAAATAAATAATTTCTGGAGTATTGTAATTAGAGCTCTATAAATCCAGAGGACCTGATCAAAGCCACCCTGTACTCATGAGCAAAAATGTCCTTGATTTCAGTGCCCTTTGGATGAGGCTTCAAACCCTGGCACCTGACCTGCTCCAAATGGGAAATAACCCAGTTGCACCTGAGGGCAGATTTTTAGAGTAACTTGGTTGTGCTCCAGTTTATTTTATATTTAAACCTTTATTCCTGACTACTTAAGCTGTTTGAAAATCTAATTTAAACATAAAAATTGCACTCCCATAAGATGGAAGAGAATTAATGACTGAAGCAGTTGTCCAGGATAAGACAATCAATGATTCTGTGTGGCTGCAATAGCTGAGACCATGAACCTCAGAGCCACAATGAAACAACAATATTTGGTGCTGTCTTTTGCCATATATTCTGATATTCTATAAATTTTGAATTGTGCTCCACAATGTGTTTATATATATATATAAATATTCCTGGCTCTCAGCCTCTGGCTCTGAAGCTGGTTCCTTGAAAGCTGAAGTATTTTTAGTTCCCCACTAACGTGAAGAACCACCAGAATAACTGTCCTTTTAATGTTCGTCTGCTAAGTTACAATTTCTCAAGAAACAACATCGTATAGAAAATCCTGCTACAAAATTCCACAGGAGAGAGATTTAATTCAGAAACACTGAATTATGTGTTACAGCAGGACCTGACGGTCTGAAAGAACCCACTGATTTTCAGTTCTATATTCTTAGCACAAATACTTAGAATTTGAGAATGGCTTCAGCTGAGAGGAGCTTTCAAAGACTAATTTAAATGTTTGGTGGGACGGTGATGTAATTTGATAGTACAAGTTTTTGTTTGCTTGCTTAATCACTTTTTAATTACACTGCATTCTTCTCTTTGATAGATAAATTTGCGTTATGGAACACAGTAGAACGAGAACGCTGAATGTTATTAGTTTTCTATGAATTAATATACTTTACTTCTAATTCCCTTCAACTGCTCATTTCCTCCAAAATCACAGTCATTGCTGCTGACTCACCCTGCCCAGAGAGGCAGACCCAGTGAGGTGAGATGAACAGGATTCACACCTTGCATTAAAATACATGGCTTTTAAATTTTATTAAATTTTACTATTTAAATAGTTTGACATACTAGAAAGCATCCTTCATTTCTCTCAATTAATAAGAAAATTGCAATACACACTTCTGTGTGTCCTCTACCAGAGCATCCAACAAATATTAATTTCAACATTTGCTGCCTCTGGATTACTCCAGATTTTTCTCTTTAATTTTGATCGTTTACCAAACCACAAAGCCAACAGTGATTTTTGGTTGGTAAGTATGGAATATTTGAAGTCTGAGGTTTAAATCGTCAAGTCAGTTGCCTCAAGGTAAACATTTCCATAATGAAAAAAACCAAGTTGTTTTCTTCAGACTGTGATTGTTTCAAATATAGCTGGTTTCAAACATAGCTGGCTTGAAATACAGCTGGTTTCCACAGAACATGATCTCTTTGGACAAAAAGGAGAAGCACACGTGCAGGAAGTGCAGTGCCACTGAGAGGTGCAGTCATTAAAACTGCTGAGCACTTGAAGGATGCTCCAGGACAAAGGAAGCCAAATGGGGCTCAGATAAATCATTCCCCAAAATCCATCGGAGATTTGCACCTGAGGGAAGAACTCCTTTCATTCCAAGAGGAGCTCAGCAATGCAGCAATGAACAGGAGGTGGAGTTAAAGCAGAAGGGGACAGGGACCAAGGCAGGGAGCTACGATAGGCATGAATTAAATATTGACAGTTCTGTTCAGTTTGCACTAAGAAGAGTTATGCAGGAAAATGTTTTGTTGGGTTTTTTTTTGTTGTTAAATACCATTAAACTGGTAAACACTTTGCCTCTATGTCAAAGGGGGAGAAGTTGTTTCCATTACAAATATGAACTCTGCTCCAGTGACTGTGCCCTTACAGAACACCTTTTGTACCTGAGAGCTCCTCATCCCTCCTGGTAGAAGACAAAGAAATCCCATCTATTATGATTTCATGAACAATGACAACCTGTATTATAAACTTTTGCTACAATATTTGCATTCACACAATTCTTTTGTTCTGAGCTGGTGTCTTTTGATATTGTAAAAAGCCCCATTTCCACTCACCTGCCTGTCTTTCACTGTACAGATGAAGGTCAGTGCTTTTATAAGCTTTCCTCCTCTGTAAGCCCATAATGCTCTTATGACATTAAGGTATGTACTTAAAGACTTGATTGCTGGCTTTCATTTACTTAATATCTTGGCAAGTTTGCAGTACTGCCACGAAATCTGTTTAGTAGCAAAGCACACAACTGTTCTGCTTTTTAAGCTAGGCTTATTTATATAAATTTATTCCATAGCCTGCTCATCTTATTTTAATGGCCAGATGTTCTTTTCTCTTCACTTCTTAATAAACAAATACCCTTAACTAACCAGACATTCTCAAAGTTCTTCATCCTAATGGCTTTGATATTTCCAACTTTTTTTTTTTTTTCCCCCTTTTTGGCTACCTTCTTCTATGAAGAGTTAAGGGCACTGAAGGTATTTCCAACATAAAAATATTCATTTTTAAGGGAAGGAGAGAAGTATATCAAACTCCTGCTCTCAGAAGTAGTTTACTTCAATATCTAACTGCAAGCTCACCACTTTCTCTATAGTGAGCCTGACATCTGTTTTTGTTTATCATTTGGTAATGACATGAATTCATACTAAGAGGATGAAACAAAATTTAAATATGAGTATTCCCTTAGATGCACTGATGGAGAATACAGCATTTTCAAGGCTCTGTTCATCTCCTAACAGAGTACATGGAGGCTGCATGATGGCTTGGTTGTTTTAAAAACAACAGTTGGATTTGCTGTTGGTTTGCAAAAACAATGCCGTGGAAAACACTTCACACAAAAAAAACCACCAAAAAACCACAAAGAAAACCCCCTCACATAACAAAAACAAAGAAAAAGCTTTGCACTTCTAATGCAGCGGTTTTGACCAGTTCTAATTCTGAATGTAAGCATTCTTTTAAGGATAAGCAAATGGCTCTGCTCATTATCAAAGCCAGGCTAAACCCCACTGCAAAACAGAAAAGAGATAATGCTCATGGACAAGACAATGACAAGAGCACAGACTCATTCAGTAATTGAGCTCTGTGAACCTGCCATCACAAAAGTATTGTCAAAATCCCAAATAAAATATATTAGAAATATTCCAGGACTGTATTAGATACTATATTACACGTTTATCCAACCCAAGATCTGCTTTTCCTTCCTCTAAGTTATTCCTTAGTGACTCTACACTGGAGTGTGTGGGTGACTGAGGCTGGGGTCGTTTGCAAAGATCCTCTTCCCAGCCTGGTCATTCTGCCTCTGAGAAGCCTCCAGCCATTAATACTCATAATAATTATTAAAATTATCTGTAAGATTTAGATTAAAGCACTATAGTTCTGCCTAAGTAGCACTGCCAGAAACAGTCTGTGTTTTGCTGGATTGTGGGCATTTACCACTGACAACGCCTTTCTAAAGTTCCTTAAGACAACTCTATTGTGTTCTATTTTATATAGAATTAAAATGGAAATAGAACCATTAATGCAAACTGATTTTATTTAGCATGATTCCCCCTGTCCTATTTTACTTGCACACGAACAGTGAATAATTTTAAAAACAGTGGCCAACATCATCTAGACAGAGCTGCCCTCATCTCTTCCAGCCTTGCAGGACCACAAACCATTTCTAAAGCGTGGTTTGCACAAACCTCGGCTGGCCCGGGGGCAGCAGCAGCAGCACCAAGTGCCAGCTGCAAGTCCCAGATTTAACAGCTCGGGCAGGATCCCAGACAATGGAATTGTTCATTCTTTGAGGTGGGAGGCTGCCAGCAGTTTGGGCACCGCCGTTCCCGGAGCTGGAGCTGTCGGTGCGGCAAAGCTGAGCGCCACAAGGCGCCACTCACCATTCGCTCCATCCCCTTTGGCTGCCGCGAGGAATGGAAGGGAGGGAAGCAAGGAAATAATGAACCCTATGCAAAAACAGCGAGAGCAATTTGCTCCCATTCTAACACTTCTCACGTCAGAAATAGAAGGCATTGTGCGCTCTTCAAAGGTGCTGATCACACAGCCCTGGGAATCAAAGTCACTGATGTGCTTGGAAGGTATTAAACACCCAGTTAAAATGGAATTTGCAAGTGTCTTTTGGTGTCTGAGCATCAGCTAGTGTAGGTTGAAGCATGGAGTGGCACCCCTGAAATTAATAACTTTCCTTAACCATAAGATCTCAGTATTGCAGATCCTAATTAATGATTTTGGAACTGACAGTTCAGAAAATTGTTCGGTGCAAAACGAGTTTAGATGAGTTTAACTCGGGTTGAAGGAGAAAGGAGGGTTTGGATTGCCTGCAATTGGTAAAGGAGCTACCATGGCATCACCTGACACCAAGCACAGCACCCAGGCTCTGCTGTAAATTATGTCCTTGAAGCCTCGGAGAGAATATGAAGAAGAAAACATCAGGGAACACAGAAAGAAGAATTAATCTATTGGATTCTTTCTTTCTTTTTGACAGACAAATTTAAGGAAAGGAAAGACTAACTTTAATATTATGCAAAAACGTAAGGGAAGGATATTGCAATCATAGAGGACCTCAAGCACTGATTTAATTCTCAACTGTAATTCTAATTACAGACTTCATAAATTAGTTTTGATTCTTCCTGAAAAGTTCTTCATGGACTGTGTTCTGAGGTAATAATATCTGATGTAATTTATAGTGTTAGGGAAATTCTTTTACAAGTCTCATATGATTGCCTTCACTGAGAGTAATTATTCCCTTCTAAATTTTTGATTTACAGGTCTTGTTTCAAATGAAGGCTAAAAGGTTAAAGCCAGGGCTGAGATGGTTCTGTCTCTCTTGGACACAAGGGAAATGCTCCTTTAGCCCTACTGAAACAATCTTGGATTCTCACAGGGAAGAAGCCTTTCCTTAGTTAGATTTTAGAATTTCCTGGCTTTGATTCAGGAGAAAACACTTTCCACAATTTGTTGAATATCTCAAGCCTTGAATTGGTAAATCCAATAGTTAGATTGTGATTGTAAGAAAGGTAGGAAAAAAATCATAAATTCTTATAATCATTTGGGTTGGAAGGGACTTTAAACACCTTATTCCACATCCTGCCACGGGCAGGGACACCTCCCACTACCCCAGAGTGCTCCAAGCCCCATCCAGCCTGGCCTTGGACATTTCCAGGGATCCAGGGGCAGCCACAGCTTCTCTGGGCACCCTGTGCCAGGGCCCCCCCACCCTCACAGGGAACAATTTTTTTTTGTAATATCTAATCCAAATCTAACTTCTTTCACTCTGAAGGCAATGCCCCTGGACCTTCCACCACGTGACTTTGCAGAAAGTCCCTCTCCAGGTTCCTTGTAGGCCCTTTAGATACTGAAAGGTGCCCAAAGCGCTCATGCTCGAGCCTTAAGGAGGTATTTAGGAGTTCCTCCTAAATGACCACATTATTTAGATCCTTACAGGCCTTTCCTCCCTTGACACTGGGAGATTCCGTAAAGCTTGGTCACATTTGAGTCCTTTTCCCGGATCCTTGCCCTGCCCACCAGCCTGCCCCATTCTGCATGCTCTCCCTGAAAATTGAGAGTTCAGTAGTATGGATTTACGGGCTCCTTTATCTCCAAACTGCTGATGTTACTGGGAAAATACCGGAGCTAATTCTCTGCTTACACAAATTGTCCTTTTCATTCCTCTGCGTCTAACTGATATGAATGTAATTAACTCCATTAACTTGCACGGTCATATTCTCTCCCCTCCCCCTTTTTTATTAATACAAATGAAAAAGGGTTTGGATCCCTGTGTTGTGAAGTCAGTGCTGCAGAGGTGGATGCTAGGGAAGGCACCTGCTCTAGGAATACACCTATTTACAGCGCTGTCCATACCAGGAGAGTTTGGCACACTCACACAGACAACCCACGGTGCATTTTAATTTAGGTGAACCCTTGGTTTTGAGAGGATTTAAACGATCTCAGTGATGGCTGATTGACGTAAAATTAAAAGGGAGAAAGAGTGGCTTTGCAAGTGGTTGTGAATATATTTAACTTGGTGGTGTACTGAGGGAATGAACGGACTGCCTCTCATGACCTGTGTGGAAAGGCAGCAGAATAAAAATGTGGCTCTGCACTTTGCCTTTCCTTTTTAATACCTGTCACGTCTCAGATTTGCCACCTCTAGATGAATTGCTGTTCCTCCCATGCATAGTGTGAATTGTTTGATGTATCTTTCAAGGAGCTGGTAAATCTGGGATACAGTAAAATTGTGTAATTTATCCTGAGTCAGGGGTGACATTGCTCTCCACTGCACCCAGCAGCAGGACAGAGAGACACAGGCTGTTCAGTTTTTGTTTACTGTTAAGAAGAAGAACCTTGCTTCATTTATTTAGTTAGAATAAATTATTTCCTATCATATGCCCAACTATTTATTGTAGGCAGCAAAAAAAATGAGAGGCGAATTCACAACACCTACTGGCTCTTGAGGGAAAATATGTCATCCATCCCTTTTCTTCTCATAGTTAGATGGATTCCATCTCCACACCAAGATGTACAAGAATGTGCTGGAATGCAGCTGTCTGTGAGAAAGGGTTTTCTACAGGGCAGAAGTTTTACTGCCTTTAGAACAAATTCCAGTTGTGCATTGGCAGGAAATTCAAGAGAGAAAGAGACACCACGACACCTGAGACTGTGACATGTGGCTGTTCCAATCAAAATAGTCACTTCCATGGTAATTTTTTTAGTCTGCACTTCAGACACTGTGCCTCTCAAAACAACAATCCTTGTACAAGGGTTTGAGAACAGAATCTAGAATAGTGTGCTGAGTTATGGATTTCTTTTTTGACATCTGTTAATATCTGTGCCTGGTAAGTGAAAACAGTTCTGGTATTAGGGGTAGATTGGATATTGCCGATATCCAGAGTTATTTTTTAGTGGTGAAACTAAATTCTATTTTGGTACATCATAAGACAAAATAAAATAAAGGTAGACATTTCAAAACAGTCCATAACAAATCTGTAAAGATTATAAACAGATGAAGCCAACTGACAGCTGGTTGAATTCTCTTTACCTGACTCATCTATTTTTTCTTTGCATAAAAACAGCCAAAGCAAAACAGGAGAGGGTTTTTATCAAATCCAAAACATTGATATATAGGACAGAGAGGTTCTGGATGATATTTTCTTTTACTATTACCAAATCCTGCAGAAAAAGCAAAAAATTCAGTGAGGGAAGACTGCCTAGCTGTTTCACGGGGACACAGAGGGATTGTGCGAGTTCATGTTTAAAGAAATGTTGTTCAGTCCTCTCCCAATTCTCTCTCATGAGAGCTGGGACATGACTTTTATAGACAGAACAGATGGGAATGGCCACGCTCAGGAACCACCCCTGCAGGGCTGGGAGGAGCAGGGGGTGCTGCTCAGAATCACAGAGCCACAACCAGTACCACCAGTACCACCAGTACCACACTTCTGTACTAGCAGCACACATCTGTATCAGTACTGCACAGCTGTACCAGTCCCACAGAGCTGTACCAGTACCAGAGAGCTGCACCAGTACCACCAGTCTCACCAGTGCCACCCATCTGTACCAATACCACCCATCTGTACCAGTCCCACAGAGCTGCACCAGTACCACCAGTCTCACCAGTGCCACCCATCTGTACCAGTCCCACACAGCTGCACTGACACAGATGAGGTGTGAAGAGCAGTGGAAGAGCTTTGCCCAGCACACATCTGAGGCCTGACTAATTGTTTAAACAATGCTGTCTCCTTCTCAGCATAGCTTGCTGGATATGTCCTCTGACACAGTCAGTCTTTCTAAAAACCTCAAAGTGAAAAATGCAGGATGTACAATCCCTTCAGTGTTAAAAGCTGTAGTTCTGAGCCTTTCATTAGTATACAGAAGGTGAGCCTTTAATTACTAATCTTTCACAGTCTGTAGCACCCTAGGGCTTCCAAACATCCTGGTGAAGGCAGGAAGGATATTTCAGACTTTATTTCAATTCCCTGAAACTTTTGTCAACAGCCTCATTGCAAATGGAAAGTGCTCAGTGCTGCTCAGCTGTGCTGTCTCAGCTGCTAAACCAGCCCAGCCCTGAAAAAAACTGCCCTCATTAAAAGAGACGGGCATGAAATAGGACTCAGCTTCAAAAACCTCTAAACTACTGCAACACTGAAAGATGAATATAAACTTTTGGGGCTTTTCTATATCATAAAGACATTTGGCCGTAAAGATATTTTATGTGCCCTGTAGATGGCAAAGAGGAGGAGAGCAGTGCTGTGGTGGGTATGGATGAGGCTCGTGCCCCCCTGGAGCCCCTGGCAGGGCTGCTCTGCACACTCACACCCCAGGCACATGCTCTGGGGCTTACTGAGACCTGCAGGGAGCCTTTCTGAAGGCTGCTGGCAGATTTCCGTCACCAGAAGGGAATGTTCCTCAAAATTCAACAAATCACATCACAATGGCCTATTTTGGAGGCTGGCAGAAAGAACTTCCAAGCCCTTTGTTGCTGTGATGGGGGCACTTTCACCTGCTGCCTCTCACCGTCCTTGCAGGCTGGGGTTTGGACACGATTACAAATGCCCTGAACTCTCAGAGTGGGCTCAGACACACTTCTGACAATCCCGCACGAGGCAGGGCAGCTTTCCCTGGCCAAGTGATAGATGAACCACATAAGTGTAATTGATGGCTATTCCTAGGAAAGACACCTTGGGTGATTAAATGGTATTTCTACTTCATTCTTAATTCAAAGCTGATTATTACACGTGCAGTTACTCATGTTACACTTCCCAATTTGAAAAATGAAGGTAACGAGGTTGAAAAGCTCTTTAACAATGCCAAGGAAGAGACACACAGGTATGGCACTGAACCCATGAAAAAGGCATCTGTTCTGAGCTCTGTGTTTTACACTGAGCATTCAAAACACCTTTACTCATTCATGTTGACTTCCAGTGTGAATTCTCAAAATCTTATCACACTGCAGCCGTTCAGCAGAGACAAATCTCTGTCTTGTAAAAGTCGTGATATAGTGCGGCTGCATCAGAATTAGCTTCTAAGGGCTTGTATAATGTTTTCTGACATTTTATGAAGCTGTGCTAATTAACGATGAAGACTATTGTAAAGTCTGCAACCAGAATTATTTTGAAATCTTTTATTTTTTTACCTTTAAAAGCCTATAAAATATGTCACAGGTGTATATGATGCTGTCTAGTAAAAAAAAATTAAAAGGTTTTTTTAAAATTAATAGAAAAAAAATTACATTGGATTGGACAGTCTCTAATGTCAATGAGCTGGCTGATAAAACACCATTGACACTGATAACACCAGCAAACCATTGTGTACTGTGCTTCATATTTAGTGTTCAGGGCAAACATGATCTGTAGCAGCTCTAAAGAGTAATTCTGATCTCTAGAGAGGAGTTTCAATGATCCCATTAACATTGATCATGTTTGAAGAAGTCTCAGGCATAATACATTATTAATATGCCCCCCTTTCTGTTTGTTTTTTTAATGGTTTGAAAAGAAACAAAGGAAATTAGATAGAAATGTCTCCATTAAAATAACGTAAGTGGTCAGGCTAAAACCCTCCAATGACAGGAAATCACAGGAAATCCAGAATTCAAAGTTGCTGCTCCCCCCGAGTGTCTCCAGACATCAGCTGAGCTTGTGTGCAATACTTTGCAATACTGAATCCTGGAGTTCAGAACAAGGTGACTGCAGGATGAGTCACCTCCTTCCTGCAGGTTGTGTCCAAACCTTAATGCACTTTTTGTGTATTGTACCAGTAACTGTCTCCTAGTTCTCAGCCTCTTAACACATGGGATTGTTCACAGGAACTTCATCTTCCATGAAAGACAAAATCACGCTAAGAGTAAAAAAAATAGAAATTCTCCAGGGATGTGATGGAAAGACTCTGCTTAGGATGCTCATCTCCCAGGCTAGATGTAATGTTAATACAAAAACATCAAAAATCTGAAAACCAGGTTATAGTACCTGACCAGACTTTTTTTTTTTTTTAGGCAGAGGGAAATAATCGTAAGGCACCAGGTCTGCTATTTCTAAGTTTAAATCTGTCTTCAGGATCCAGAGCAAATATTCAGCAAAAAATACACTTGTACCAAATTTTCCAACACAATATTTTTTTACGTAGTCCAAAAGAAGATGAAATTACCCATTTCCATGCACAGAACCCTTCCACCAGGCAGAAATGCAAGTTTGATGTGGAGCCACCACGCAGAGACCAGAGCAGGAGCGGGCACTGAGGTGTGTTTGTCTGTCAGAGGGATGATCCCTCCTGCCTAGGAAACCTCTCTAACCTGTCCCAGAGGGACAGAGGCCTTGGCTCCACACTCAGTGCGAGAATAGAATAGAATAGAATAGAATAGAATAGAATAGAATAGAATAGAATAGAATAGAGACCTTAAACACAAAGGACAGGAATTGTTATTGACCCACTGCACCCATCCCACTTGGCAAACACATGTTAGAGCTCATGCCACTGAGTATGTGCTTCCCTTCCTGCTCATTCCTCCCCATGTTCCCTCATGGCAACCCTTCCTTATCCACAGACTGACATGAAAAATCACCCCAAATCCAGGGTTATGTGCTTTGGCCACCTCTCTAGCAGCAAAACGTGTCACCTAGCCTGTGTGCTTTTAAAGGAAAGTTGCATATGTCTATCACACAGAGACCCAAGAGCAAATCAGCAGAAAGCTCTTGTGGCCACAGGAGCACAGAATTCATTGTATCTGACAAAAAATTATTGTTAAATTTCTGTTGTAGGTATACAACAGAATTTCATGACCCATGAAGGTATTAGTAAAGGACTTCACAGCCCTTTTCCATGAATGTGCACGAGAACAGCAGGGGCCTCCTGTCAGTGCCAGGGCTGCTCTCAGGGAGCGAGGTGGGAATTCAGGTGCCAGCACAGAGGAGCATCCTGCCCTGAGCTGGATCCACCTGAACAGAGGCAGATTGCTGTCACAAGCACCCACCCCCAAAAGCTGCTTTTGAAACAGGTACATGTTGTCTTTTTCAGGACAAAGGTGCCTGATGTGCTGTCACTGAACTGATCAGCGTTATTCAAGAGACAATGCTCACAGAGCAGGGCATCAAAATTAGTATGGAAAGGAAAAGTCTGAAAGTCTGAAAAATCTCCCCAAATGATTCTTCCCCTCTGAAATTTAAAACACCTAAGGGCTTGCAGCCAATGGACAGACCTGTTTATTCTATTTTTATGGCCTGAAAAGGACAGAGCCCACAACACCACACCAAATATTTGTAGGCTGGGGTCACCAACTGGAACTGCAAAACCGACTGCAAATTTTTGCAAGTGCTCCAAAGTGAAAGATCACTCTGGCATTGCTAACAGGTTTACTAAAGGAGTTTACTTAGCTGACAAATCAATACAAAACAACAGAAAAAATACCTTTTTCTTTTCTTTTACCAACAACAAACTTTCCTAGTGGGAATGCCGCTACTCACAGAATGATATCTGTGCAGGTTTTTCGAGCACAGTAAAGTCTTCAGTTCTCTTAAAAAATGAATACTATAGGGAAAAGAATTCCTGCTTTGTTGTAACATATTTCTTTCCTTTTTTAAAGGTGAACCTTCAAAAGATTTCCACCTAGCATTTCTTTTAATGTGTGCAGGTTAATCTGGTTAGCTTATGGTTCCTTGTTATATAAAGTACAGGAAAATCTTATTTAACTTCCAATCAAGGCTCGATGATTTGGCTTTCATTTTTCACAGTACTCTGTTAAATGAAAAGCAGCTTGTATATGGAATTATTCATGTGTATGGTTTGATTTCATATATGTATACACAGGCACACAGGTATCTCCACACATGTGTACATATATATATATACATATGTATGTCTATAATCAAAGAAATGTGGTTGTTAAGGTTTTCTTTCAGAGAACAGCAAAAACAGCAGGGGGCAAGCAGCAGCAGCAAAATGGGAAGAGCTTCAGAGTGAAGAACATGAAAAAGATCCCAAACCCATCAGAAAGAGATTTGTGTAATAGTATTCCAGCATTAGGGAAATATCTGGTTATGTTGCCTTTTTAAGGTGCATCCCCAAGCAGTTGGTATCAATTACCACTGGCAGGTAAAATTCCTGTTCTCTCCTTATGCAAAAACACAGATTTCATCCTTTAGGGAAGATGTTGTCTACTTGCACTCACCAACAACTTTTTTAAAAAAGGAAATTCAGGTTCTTTTTGAAAACGCAATTCAAAACAAGGTGTTTTTATTGATAAGTAGTTTTATATTTGTTGTGTGCATATTAAACTAAATATTACCAATAGTAGATGCTTCCTTTAAGAAAACCCAAACCTTGTATCCAGCTGAATCCCACCAGGCATTAGAACTGTCTGCACTGAAAAAACAATGAAATCCAGATGCCAGAGATGATGGCAAAGATATTCGTACTGGTGTTGACTTCAAACAACTTGATTTTAAAAGAAAAAAAAAAGAAAATAAAATCTCAAAACAAGGCTAGTCGTGTCCTGTTGAATATTAAATCTTTTTGCAAGTGTTTCCTCTGTAAAACCTGTTGGCAGCTGTGGACACACCACAGGAAAAGCAGCCTTGCATCTCTCATGAAAGGAGAAAGGATAAATAGGGGGATAGGTGGCATGGATTACTGGTGGCTGAGCATTCTGGAAAGATGCTCAATCCAGGGAAGGTGCCTGCTCTGCCCTGGCAGCTGGGTGCTGGAGAGCAGCTCCCACATTCACCTGGGAGGTTATTCCCCTTCTCTGCCCTTCTCTCTCTATCAGCCCACCACAGAGCCTCTCTGTCCCCTTTAGAATTGAGGGACAGCTCTGTTAATAAGTTGTAAACCCCTTTCTGTTTAAAGGCAGACTAATTTAAGTACTCAAAGTCCACACATCTATTTGGAATTTCCTGACATTTGATATTTGCTCTGGAGTTCAGCAAGATTAACATTTCGAGGTCAAAGTCATTCAAGTCCTCAGAAAGTAATGCTTGTAATAAAATCCATGCCTGCCTTTATGCTGGCAGATGTTAATTATGTCTTTTCTACAGCACCAGGTATCAGAACAGAACTAGAGCCTTTTATAAAATGGCCTTGATCACACAACACCTACCCAATTAATTTTAAATATGGGAAATAATGCTTTAAAAGGAATTCAGTTCCCTAGAGACCTTCTACGGTCTAGGTAACACTGCCTGCCCATCTTCCAGCTGCCGAAGTGGTTCTTCTCTGTTAATGAAGAAGAAAATAATCTGAGTATTGAAAAGAAACCCTACTTTAGCATCAAAACCACTTCTTTTACTTGGGAACAGACTGGGTGGGGGTGATGGTGGTATCTGCTTTCCCTCTGCTGAATTTGAGTCAGAACTTAGGAGGAGGAAAATATGGAGAAAAGTGTAGCATCCTCATCAAAGTTTTTCAAAACCTCAAAATTACACATGCACATATACCTGTCGAGGCTGGAAAGGGGCTGCTCTACAGAAGCTTAAAATAATCAAATAATCCAAGCCAGAGATGATAATTTCTTTTTTCCCCTCACCCTTATCCATACAGCACCATCCCTGTCCCAGTCCTGCCACCAAGGCATATTCAGATGGCCACTAACCAATCCAGAGAGCTGAACAGCTGAATAACTCCCAAAAACGACGGGAGGAGGCAGTCGCCTGTCTGAGCCAGTGAAAGTTCAAGGTTAACAGAGGAAAAGGAACAGAAACACAGCATCTCTGAGTTGAGATGGGTTTCTGTCTTTTTTTAGAGCCTCCTTCCAGTCCTACAACAATTACAGGAGTGCTGAAGCCTGGAACGGATTGCTGACCTTTGCCTGGACATTTGGTGGATACACAGCCTGTGCTACTTTAATTAAATATAGGGCTGATAGCCTGGACCAGTGGTCAGAAACTCATTAAAGTAATGAGAATGCCTGTGCAGCTACCTTCCAGGCTATCTCTGTAAACTCTTCAGGCAATATCAGAGATTGCAGGGTTGAGAACAGGTCCAAAAATGTACTAGAGGAATAAATTATGATGGGGACTCATTATCAGATGAGAGAAATTAATCCAGATGGCTGGGAACAGGCATAGGGCAAGTTCATCCTAGTTCTGTTTATTTCAACTGAAATTTTTCCATCTCCGGCATAACAGGGAATGGAGAGAATGTTTGCATAAAATTCTTATTTATAGATAGTTCTGAAATGTCCAGGGAAAGCATCTGATTCACAGACATTAAGATTTAATTATATTTTAAATTCAGTTAATAAGATGGAAAAGTCTCAAAGATTAGATATGAATCTACATCTGAACTTTTCCCAAACCTCTCTTCCTGAAGTGCCTGTAACCAGAGGTTCCCTTAAGATTAATACCTTGAGTATCCCTTCCCTCACATTCCCTGTCAGATCTCTGTTCAAAACCTCCAAAAGCCAAGCAAACCCACAGAGCCAGAGCTGTGAGATTCCTGTCTTCAAAAACCTGAGAAGGTGTCTCTACAGTATTGCTTTGTGACACAGAGCACAGGCACTTGCTAAACTCACAATGGAACTGGTTTTATTAGAATAAATTGCCAGCAATCTCACAAAAGCCTTTGCATTATCATTTAAAACTATATTGGCAAAAAGGCTTTTGAGCTTCCAGTGCCTTAAATTTTCCAAACAAGAGCGCACAGCTCATCAGTCCGAATGTAAAAAGTTTGCCTGGTTGATTTTATTTCCCTTGGCATCTTTCCCTTGTCTCTCGACAGAAGACAGCTCCATTGCTATGCTGATAAAAGAGCAGCAGAGCTATATGATACTGCCACCTCCATCAAAAATCACTTCCTTGTCACAAATCTCTGTATTACTGTTGTAGCTGAGTGTGGCTTTGGTGTAGATTCAAGGGAATGTGCTGCGACAGAGCACCCGTGTTTGCACTGGGCCTCTGCTCTGCTCGGGCTGGTAATTGTTTCAGGCACAGAACCCTTTTTTCGTCTGTGCTCTACTTGTCAACGGCTTCGTGGGCAGACTGTTGGGAAAACTGAGGCTTTGAGAGCCTGTTTTCGAGGTAATTAAAAGTAAAGATTTCTCCTCTTGTCTTTTTTGCTGCCCCAGGATTTTTGCTCTCGAGCAGAAACTCCCTTTTGAAGTGAGCAGTGCTTTCGAGAGTGACATCTCTGGTCAGCACGGCTGCACTTGTGCAGCTCGGGCTTTATTATGCAAGGCTGTGTTTGGCCAACTGAGAATGAGACAACAATTAGAATAAAGCCCTTGTAAAGCATCTGCATTCGGGCAGAAGCATTATGCTCTTTAAAGAGGTAATGTGCCTCAGAGAATGAGATGGCAAAATTGAGCTAAGATGTAAGCTCCTTTGAAAAACACCCGTCACCAGTTCAGCCGTGCCCGTGGGTACCAGGGCTGGTGTCATCTAAACAATCCCACAGTGAGTCATGACAGCACAGCACAGATCCTATGGCAGAGGAGAAAAAAGGGAAGGAATTTTGTGATGCTTCCTCTGGCAAGAACAGTTCAAATTGGCCTGTTTGAGACTGAGAGCAGCCCTGCCAAGAAGGACTTGGGGGTGCTGGTGGGTGAGAGGCTGGACACGGCCCAGCCCTGTGCCCCAAGTGTGGGCAGCAGGGGAGGTGATTCTGCCCCTCTGCCCTGCTCAGGTGAGACCCCACCTGCAGAGCTGGCCCAGCACAGGGAGGACCTGGAGCTGCTGGAGCCAGGCCAGAGGAGGCCACCAAGCTGCTCTTCACTATGAAAACAGGCTGGGAGAACTGGGGTGCTCACCTGGAGAAGAGAAGCTTCGGGGTGACCTAATTATGGCCTTTGACAACTGAAGGGAGCCTGCAAGAAAGATGGACAGAGACAATTGACAAGGGATGGAGTGATGGGGGAATGGCTTCAAGCAAAAAGAGGCTTAGATCAGATACTGGGAAGGAATTGCTCCTGGGAGGGTGGGGAGGCCTGGCAGGGTGCCCAGAGCAGCTGTGGCTGCCCCTGGATCCCTGGCAGTGCCCAAGGCCAGGCTGGACGGGGCTTGGAGCAGCCTGGGACAGTGGAAGGTGTCCCTGCCCATGGCAGGGGTGGCACTGGACGGGCTTTAAGGTCCCTTCCGACTCAGGTCATTCTGGGATTCTGTGATTATACCATTCCTACCTAGATATACAAATTATTGCCAAGATCTCCTTTGTTGAGACAGTAGGACCTGAATCAAAAATGTTAATAAAGAGTAAAACAGAAGCTCTTAACTTTACCCTGCACAGCTCTTTTCAGGTTTTCCTTAGCTCTTTACTCTTCTTGGTTTTTTTTCTCCCTTCCTATTTTTTCTACTTTATATTATTCAGTAAAAAAACTGGAAAAAAGAAAAGAGAAAGTAGGTAAAAAATACGGCTGCAAATCTTCTCACGGCCTGGCCTCCCACCCTCCCCTCAGAACAGGGTCACCATCCAGTGGTAAAGGCACTCCAGAGTGGCCTCTGGAATGTCTTCATTTATAACTTTGGGAAATGAGGTCAAGAACAAGTTTTTCAAATTCAGAAATAATTTTTCAAATGATTGCAACAAGGTTCAAGTGTGACACTTGGAGGTCAGTCAACAGGCTTAATAAGCACTGATCAGACACTGACATGCCAGACTGAAACGCATCTTTGGCTCCATGAAATTAAGAATTTAAGGATTTGAGGAAACCCTGACATAATAATATTTTCTTTGAAAATGAGGAAAAACACATTTAGTATTTTCAGCTATACTTCTGTCACATAAAACAGCTGCAGAAAAGTTTTATTTTCAAATTTTGTGCCTTAATTTCAGATTTTTTTTTTTTTTTGATAAGTTTCAAGTAATTTCATACCAGCACAAGTAGGAACGCTCTGAATTAAAGGTCAAGGTATTTCATTACAGCCACCCCTTCGGAGCAGCAAGAAGGGAATATCTTTCAAACATCTTTCAAACTGTCTTTCAAGTGCTCTGTATTGCAAATGCCCTCTGTTGAACTTGTTTTGGTTTTGCTGGGCTTAGAGAAGCAGCAGGAAATTCTTGGAGTTGATCTGACATAAATGCTTGTTATTGGCACGTAGATCTACAGAAGTTATTGCTTAGAAAAGCCGGAGCTGTATTGTTTGGTGGCTAGAGAAAAATGACAGACTGATGCTATTTGCTACATCCTTGCATTTGCCTGATGAACTTAATTTTGGTGAATAAACCATCTGTTACGTGAGTCAAAATAATAAAACAAATACATACTGATACAATATAAAGTTCCAATCTCAATTTGCATTATGTGTATGCAATATATGCATGTGGAATTAGGCATATTAGTTCTGAATTGACAAACAAAGAGCAAATGCTTAGAAAATGAATATATAAAGTAAATAATGTACAAAAAAATACTTATGGAGTGATTTGTAAAGGTAATTTCCTCAGGAATCATACTGACTGCAGGCTTTCTGACAGAGACAGGTTAATGCAGGATGGTACTCATGGATAGGTATATAATTATATAGTTATATGTGTAAAAAATCTAAATAATATAATTTTTCCTGAAATAAAGGTGGTTTTTCTACTACATTCAGAGTGACTGAGCAGAGACAAACCTAACCAAAACAGCATTAACAGACCACATTTAATTCCAAAATAATCTGATTAACTGTCATAATGACTTATAAGATTAAAATTGTATACAAATTAAATACTACAATATGTGTATTAATGTGCTGTGGCATATTCTTCATTTATCCATAAGAACTCATGAAATAGCTTAGAAAATTTTAAAATATCATTTTAAAGTGTATGTACATCAATATACTAAAACATATAAATACCTAATGGAAAATTATGGACATTCAGAAAATAGAGTTTTGAGATATTTAAAGTCCCAGCTATTGCTCACAAGAATTCTCACTGAACTTCAAACATTTTTCAAGCATTTCTAATTCCGGCAATTTTCCTTCATTAAAAAGTGGACACGCCTCTGTAACCAATTGAAATGCTGTCTGAAATGTCAGCTTTCACCTCTAAACCATTCTACTGCCATAAAGCTTCGATTCACAGGAATTTATAACAAACACTTGGAAAACTTCCATGGACTGGAGTGATGGTATCAATGTAAGAGCAGAACCAGACAAATGACACCACTCTAGAAGAAAAAGTGTGTTTTCAGCATCAGACTCGTTCAACAGCTGTGTTGATTTTAGTTAATGCTTAAGAACAGAGGAGCATAACTTAAATACTGACAAAATAGTAATAAGGGGGTTAATGCTTAAAGCACCTTACAGTTATTTCAGTATCAATAATTCTGACTGCATGTTGTATCTGTAACAGTTTAGTCCTCAGGCACTCGTGTAACCTCCTATAAATATCCTTGCACCAACTTTTCCTTGTAGATGAGCCTAAAATATCAGCTCCTAAGCCTGTCTTAAAAATCAGCAGCTTGACTTTCAAAGACACTGAGTAAGGAAGCAACTCATTGTGCAGCGAAAAATCAGTTCCTTTGATCAGGTATGAAAACTTTAATACTCATCCCAGTCTATGGCGTGCCCTGTAAGACATCTCTCCTCCTTTAAAATTCATTTCTATGCAAGCTGCACTGGTCAAACACGACACTCACTGTCTAAAGCTGAGATATTTCTATATATCCATTTTAATTCCCATGCAATGAAGTATGAATCACCACAGAGCTCAGGCAGCTCTCAAGTGTGGGCAGCTTGATTGATCCATCTTTGAGAATGGTACAACATGGCCAGATATTGTAAATATCCATAAATCTAAATATGGTTCAAGGCTTTGAAGCAGGTTGAGGCTGGAGCACATAATTTAGAATTTAGTGGCTGTGTGCTATGAAGTTTGCACAGAACATCAAATAAATAACATTTTCAGAAGGCTAAAAATGTCAAGAATTTAAGGAAACAAGAAAAAGAGACAAATAACTGTCTCTGCCAAATATCAACTCCCTATTGCAAAAAATTAGCAGTGCCAAGTTTTCTCAAAGAAAGAAATCCTGTGGGTCCTTTCTGTTTCATCTGCAGCAAAGAATGCTTTATTTCCTTCCCTTGTTCTGGTACATGTGTAGAGCATTTTTGATGCTTTCTGAAAACAAAATAAAAAGGAAATATTTTCTTGACCTTGGTGCTTGGTACAGAGAGTTGTATTCCAAATTATTGGGATTTTGTAAAGTAAGGATACAGGTAGGTTGACATAAATAATGAACTGGCAATTGCCAGCTCTTAGAGCAACATAGGATGGTTCAGTGTAAACATTTCATACCCTGGTAAGCAAGACCACGTTTTGATATTTAAATCCATATTCATTTTGGTTTTCAATTCTTCATTTTTAGTTTTGCAAGTGCCTGAATATAAGTGAGATCTGGAGACAAAAGCAGCTGCACATCAAGAGGGATGTGCTGCAACCTGGGAAGAAATACACAGGGAGTTCTGAGCCTCATCCTAAACTCCCTATTCCAGCAATATTCCTAATGCCATCTGTTGTTGCATTTGAACGTTGTTAGTCTTACATTGGCTGATTAGTCTTTCCTTGTGCATCCAAAAGAATGGAAATGTCTCAAAATACATTTTTACAGTAGAGACTGCACTAAAGGCAGAAAAAATGGCACAGAATCAGTTCATTCTAATGAATGGCAAAGGAGAGAAAATAGCTAATTTGGATGCCTTAATTATTAAAATGTAATTAAATATTTGTACCCCGAATATTTAATATATCATTTAAATCTTTGCAGTGTAATCTTATAAGTATCTATACATCATGTTTCACTGTGTATGATTTATGGACATGCACAGATACCCTTCTGGGGACAAATCAGATATTTCTGTGTAGGGACAAATACAAAATGTCTCAGTACCTAGAGAGACACCAACACAGAGAATGCAGCAGTAAGTTGCAGCTGTTGTGCCAGGGACAGCAAGAGAAGAACCACGCAAAATCCAAGACTCAGGATAAAGGGAAGGCACTTTAATAATTTTCTAAAGGCTTTTATATGTTAGTTTGCAGAAGTGGCTTAAATGGTATAAGGTAATTGGTCCCTTGGCCATCCACCCCTTGAGGGGATTGGTCGAATTCTAAGACACCCATTTCTAAATATTTTCTAGTTAGAACCATAACAATATCTGCAAAACAACCTACAAGATAAAGGGATTTGTTTACAGAAACTTCGAACTGTTTTCAGCCAGTGTCTGTGAGAAAGCAAAGACTTTCTCACAGACAGAGGCAGAAAGCTGGAAAATCTTTCTGCAACCCAGCTTTCAGCATCCATAAGTAACTTTCTTCAAGGCAGCTCCACTTTGCCTGATGCTGGGGTCCAGCAGGAGTGCCCTGGCAGGGAGCCAGCCCCTTGTCCAGCCCCAGAGCCCCTTGGACACGGCCCTGTGGGCGCACACCACGGCACGAGGCTCTGTCCGGCCTTGCTGCCATTCCCCCTCCTGAGGAACAGGATGTTTCAGCCTGAGGAAAGTACAGTATTTAAGCTTCCATCTGTCCTGCTCTGCTCTCCTTTGAGAAAGGCTGAAGGGCTGCAGGAGCTGCGGGTGGGGAGCTGGTGTCCCCGCGCTCCTGACGGTCACGGTGTCTGCCAGGGCACCGCGCCGCATCAATCCCCCCCAGCAGCTGGGCTGTGCCTGCAGCTCCACTCTGGAGCTGACAGAAGTACTGAGAAGCTGGTTCTGTGCCCAGCAGCTACACGTGTGCCCGGAGGAAAGACAGTGTGTGCATGTCATATACCCTGAGAGAAGCAGCGAGAAAACACAGACCTAGTGTTGGCCGGAGTTTCCTTACAAAGGAGCGCAGCAACGCTTGAGAGTTGTGCCCCTTGCACAAAGAGAATGGAAATGGAGCAGGAAAGTCTTGGTTTTAAAAATCCCAAAATAAACAAACCCGAAAAACTGCAGAACCAAAGTCCTACATGAAAACTGCAAAGGCACAGACAGAGGGGTGCTCTGGATTATTCCAACACTATCCACCCGCAACTTCATAAACTCCTGAAATTCCAGTAGTGTCTGTAGATGAAAACATCAGCTCTTCCTCTGGAATTCCTGGTTCTTGTGGCTGATTACTACAAGGAAATAGGAAGTTCAAGAATATTTTCCTTTCCCCACAATATTTTGAAAGTTGGAATTTGCATTTAACAACTCTCTGCTGCAGAAAACTAAATTTTTGACTATTTCTAATTATGGATGATTCATGTTATAACACTGAGTGCCTTGGTAAAAGCACATGCCTACAGCATCAGGCATCTCCACCTGTGGATCGATTCTAATAAACATAAGTATCCTTAAATAACCTTATCACCTGAAGGTAAGTTAGACAAGAAGAGACAAACAATCTTGTTTAACCAAACACTGCACCTTTGCCACCTGTGTATAACTTGCATGTAGTATATGGGAGAGTGCGAAATACTAACAGGTTTTTAAAATTTATGTCCAAGATTTACAGAAAATATAATTAAACTGTTACTAATAAACTTTATTTTTAAAAGTATATTATATTATCAGCAAGATTTTCCTTATTTTCAGTCAATGTAAGTCAGATGTGGAATTCCTTGAAGTATAACTGTCCTGTGTTTGTCTTCCTACTTTGAAAGAACCTGAAATGTATTCACATGGTAAAGCTTATTCAGGGATCATGCAAAATAAACTCATTTTCCTGAAAGATCCATTTCAGCCTACTGCATACAGGTGTACTGAAGTCAGGCTATGCATATTAAACCTCCACGTAAAAAAACATCAGAGAAAAATATTGCTGTCCCAGCAGTTTCTGCTATTTCCACAAGTAACTGGATGTGCAGATGCACAGGATACTTCAGCAGAAGCAGGATAATGTTTGCATTATTCCTTTTACTCCCTGCTTCCTCTCATAGCTCTCAGCCTACAGGTCTGATACTATACCTAAGAATGAGAGAGGAGAAAGAACTTTACAAGTTGTGCCAAATAACATTAATCCATTGAAAAGGCCATAAATTAATCCTCTCTTTTTGGAGAGTAAAAGCTTGATATCTGTGAGCAAGTATTCTAGGAGCTCTTATTTCATTCCTGAATTGAGAAACCTTCATTAATTTGGGCCATTAATTGTGGAGATTCATTACTGGCATATTTTCATCATTTTAGTTTCCTTTTAATGTGTTCTTAATGAAATGCTTCTATTTTCACACAGACCTTCTATAGCAGCATTAACTTGGGAAGCTTTGCAAAAGCTGCACTATAAAAAAGGCAGATGAATGAGCCATGAGCTTATCATAAACCACTCTGATTTACTAATAATGCTGAGGCTCTTTGGTATCAGGCACTGCACAACAAAGGCTCTGTGCATTAATTGTTTTCTATACTGTGACACTTCTGCCCTTTAAAATACAGGCATCTGTGAACTCCTGTCTGGGAAGCAGCCAATTTATCTCTTTGGTGGTAAATATTAGTTTCAGGTGCTCTTCCCCCAGCTCTGTTTCCCTTCCAAACCCCCACATAACTCCCACTGGCATTAATGGGACGTGAAACGTGTGCAATACAGAGAGGAAAAAAAGGGCTCCTGCAGTGTGAAGGTGGGATCCAGGAAAACCTGGATGAGCAATATGTTAATTATCTGCATGTTACAAACATTCATAAAATATTAAATAAATAATAGGAAAAAAACCCAGACAACCATAGAGCCAAATATACATATGGATACAACACACCCACGCTCAGAATGTGCACGGCCTCTTCAGGATCCTGAGACAAACACCTAACAAGGTTAATTGGACTGAAAACCCCAAATGATCCACAACAACTTCTTTCCTATTCTCTAGATCTTCCCCTGTAAGCCTTTATTAGGGTGATAAGCCAAAAGGAATTCAGATTTTATTGAGGGCCCCTCATGTAGAATTCATGCTGGCAGGTCTGTAGCACTGCTCACCTGCTGTTGCAATGTGTGATCTCTACCCATTGACTTCCCAATCCTACTGACAAATCCATTTTCAACTAACAGAAAATATTTTTTAAATGAACTTTGTTTAATTTATGTAAAAACCATCAATTTAATTTCAAATTCTTAGCTTTATATTTCAATTAGAGAGAGAAGTATAAAAGTCCTCATTGAAAACACTCTGGCACTTCACTGTGATATATTTTACAGACTTTTTTTTCCTTCCATTAGTACATTTTTAGGTGTCAGGGTATTAATTGGATGGATGTTTTCAGAACTAATTCTCTACAAACTTTCTCAAGTCACGTTGGTGAAAGCCCACCAAAACCAGCTGTAGCTGCATGAATACTCCAGTGGTTGGTATTTGGGGTTGCATTCAGCAGCCCATTTCTAATCAGCACATTTTTTGAGCATGTTGCTTGTATCAATCACTTAATTACAACCCTAACATTAATTATATCTCAAATAGTTAGATGAGCGGCCTGCACTTCAGCTCTGATTAAATTTTTCCCCAGAATAGAGGAAGGATAGAAAAAAGAGGAAAACAGTTTGTGTTCACTTCACTTTTAATTTCATTTCAAAGCCAGAAATATGCAGCTTGCTCTAATTGTAACCTGAATTTCAAGCAACAATTTGTCTTGCAACACAGAGTTAAATGCATTTTTTTCATGAAAGAAAAGTATTTTAGGAATATTTTTGTGTTCCATCTTCATGACATAACATTTCATAATGCTGTATTCCTTTTGGCACGAATGTCCTTAAATGTCACCAGCTCATTAGTACAAAAGTAATTTCTCCTGCTTGTAATTCCAGGTTACCTCAGATTAAAGTGCATTTTTTAAATGGTACATGCTCACTGAGGATTAATTAGAAGCACCTCCTTGAGGAGGTAATTTCTAAAAGCTAACCTACGCCAGTATTTGCACATAACAATCACAGAGTTTAAATGATGAATTCCAAATTATTTGTAGTGCAACTTCAGATAAGTCTGGGTTACTTATCTTTCCTAGCACTTTACTAAAAAAAAAAAAAAGTGAGCTGTGTTCTGTGTCCTTACATAGAAAGTTCTGTGTACTTCCACAGAAAAGATAAAGTTACCTAGAAAAAATAAAGTTACCTAAAAAAGACAACACAGGATGGAAGGCTTGAATTTCAATGGAAAAGAGAAGACCACAACCTACCCAAGACAGAAAATTACATGTGTGAGTTTTTCTGCAAACTTCCTGCTACTTTACAGAAACTATGGAACTTAGGAATACTTATTTTGAAAAGGCCATTTCCAAAGATTTCACCCAAAACCTTGATGAGATCCATCAAAACTGATCTAGAGTTGTTTCTGAAGTTTTTATTTAACCTGGGGGTTTTTTATCTGTACATCCAACCTGAACTGGTAGAATTCCCTACAGCTAATGAAACTCCTGGCAGCTTCCCAGCTCATTGGGCTATGCTTGTGACATTTTAATCCTGCAAGCACATTCATTCCGCTCCCAATATGATTTCAGTGATCTATATTTTCCCCTGTATTGACAGAGTTGTTTATGGCACTCCTCAGGTATTGGCCTTGGGTCCCATTCCACATTTATCTGCTCCCATTAAGTGGTGTCATTAAAGACATTTCGACAGCTCTCTCGGCACTCCACGAATGTTTGTGACATTAAGGCTTGAATGTCTTCAAATTTCCTACAGCTAAATGTTGACAAGCTTGAATTCTTATTTATTGGTTCCCTGCAGTAACAAACTGCATGTTCCTCTTTGACAGTTTCTTTCATGATGAGCTCTGTTCACAAAAGGCTGATGTTTTGAAACAACATTTGAGCAAACCCCTGCGTTTTAAGGGCCAAATTTATTGCAGCACTAAAAAAACCTTAAAAACACATCAATATAAAAGGATATAATGAGATGTTTAACTGTTATACTGAATCATATGGGCTTATTTCAAGCAAGCAAGTTCAATCAGAAAAGAAATTCTGGCTTTCATTTGACTAGGGGCTGAGGATAAAAGCATCCTCATTCCCAGCTCTATTGAAGGACAAGGCTCACACAATCCTAAGTTAGCAAATGCAGATCAGGATTTTATATCCCTGTCCAGCACCAAGAGAAAACTCGGAGCTTCCAAATTAGATTAGTTTTTGTGTTACTTCTTTTTAGACACACTCCACTAACAGCCAACTAAACAAGCTTAGCCAAGAACCTGAGGTCAGGGAGGAGTTTTCCCTGTTTTATATTAAGTTGAATGTCTCAAGCAATACAGAAGAAAGTGGAGTAGTAATTTATTTTGTTCAGCTAAAGGAGAGGAAACAAGGTTCGTTTAAGGCATAAGGTACAACTAATAGTTATATATATGAAAAAAAAAAAAAAGCCAAAAAACCTAGAAACACCTAAAGCCAAGTTATCACAAATTCAGAATCTCAGTGTTAAGCCAATATATAAAGTCAGCATATACAAAAACATAAATGTTCCCTAAGCAGGTCAGAGATTTTTAATATAGACAGTGTATTGGGAATATTTGTTTACACAGAGCCTACCAATCCTGTATATACAGCAGATAAAGTGTAATGATATTGTATTCACTGCTGTGTGCTAGAAATGCCCAAACGTGGACTAAAAGAAAGAGATAATCAAATGATAGTGCAAAAACTTTGTTCTGTATTCATTCACCCTTTGATCATGGGTGACACGAAGATCTTCATATCCTGTGCCAACCCATTTCCTTAAGCCTTGTGCTGCTCTACTCAATATTCAATCCTGGGTAACGTTTTGCACTGGAAACATAAATCACTAAATCTACAGATGGTAAGGGCAAGAAACAAGGTACCCAGAAGCCAGAAAAAGTAATTCACAAAAGCCATAAGGCCAAGGCAAGAGTGTGTTCTCCTTATTTTCTGCGCTGCAATACTTTTCCAAAGGTTCAGAAACAGGTATTTACAAACAGGAGTCAAGTGACTTGACTCTCAGAGTCATTTTTTCCTGTGGTATCAGCAGGATAACATTGATTTATTTGGGGACAAGTTCAAGCCCAGCATTTGTTCTTTGCAGACTGCCTCTCTAAAGGTGACACTCATAGTTCAAATCTTATACACCAAATAAATTCCACTTAAATCTACTTTGATGGCTTAATTGGGGTGTATGACTCGTGTTGGCCTCCCACAGAGTGCTGAATTTCACTCTGTTATTTGACCTTATTGTGAGAGCAGTGTTGCATCTTTTACTGTTTGTTTTATTCATGATCCAGAGGTGAATACAATAAATAAAAGCTTGAAAAAGCATTTTTGAAGCAATTCCACTGTGTGAGGAAAACACTGTTTGCGTTACTCCTGGGTGAGGGATGGCACTGCAAACACCAGCAGTGCTCAGGTTAACTGCTCATTCTGGAGACAACGTTTGACTCTATTTATGATTTTACCATCGCCCCAAAATCCCAGCCTCAGTCTGAACGTGGCACGAGGTGCGTGCGGTGCAGAACACATGGAACACTCCAAAAGGAATTTCCTTCTTTACCAAACAATTCTGCCTAAGTCATGGGAAATGGTCACATCCAAGTCAGGCATGGGGAACAATTTCCTCGCTGACGACTGAGTGGGATTTTCAGAGGTGTACACAAAGTGCATCTCACACTACATTTGTTCCATCAGCATCTAAACCACCTGTTGCTTGCTCTGCTGTGCTCCAGTAAACTGCCAAGTGAACCAACGTGCACTGAGAAACCACATTGCTTCATTAGAACACGGCTGTGCTCAGATTAATAAAGACAAGTATTAGTAACTGTTAGTAACAGAGGCTTGTTTTCTGAAACCAGTCAAATTAATAGGTTTAATCTTTCAGATGTGACTCACTCAGATGCATCTTGGAGGGTTTTTAACTTGCCCACCCCTAAGATTATGTGTGTGCCCAGTAAGGAAAGGGACTCTGGAGTAAGGTGATGGAAAAAGCACCCATCTCCTGTTGGCACAAACTCCACACCTGGATGGCTCCAGGGCACTGAGCTCCTCTGTCTGCATTTCACCCTTTCCCCTGGCAGTGCAGAATTCCACGCTGCTGCTCTGCACCAACCCTGTGGCTCTGGCAATGCCCCCGTGGCAGCCAGGACTCGGCCCTGCCATCAGGCTGGGCCAGCAGCTTTGGGGAGCAGAGTCAGGGTGCCCCAGCCCAGAGCAGAGAAATGCAGTGCCCCAGGGATGCACACACATGGAAGTTTTATTGCTGGAATACACCCGTGGCTTTTGCTTAGAAGGAAATTACTCAAAACCTCAGCTCAAAAATTTGAGTGGGCTTAAATACAGCCAAGAAATCGCTGTATTAATCTGTGAAGTTCACGTTTCCCAAGTGTCTTCTGCTGTGCAGAAGGGATTGTGCTGAGCCCTACTGCAGGTGTGCCAGGCAGGCCTGAAACAAATCTCTCTTCTCTCCTAACACTGCCCTCGACCCTACTGATCACAGATCCTTCAACACCTACCCCAATGGAGCAAAGATACAGGGATGCTTTTGAACAAGCAGCGTGACACAGTCCTGCTGCAAGGAATGCAGCAAAGGGCTGTCAAAACTGAACCTGGAACTGCTTCCCTTGGTCCTACTCATCACAGGCACCCCTCACACACAGCCTGTAGGGAAAGTGTGAGCTTGGAGGAGCAGGAAAGGCTCCAAGTCCTCTGACAAAAACCATCCTCATAAAACAAACCCTCTGCTGCCCTTTAAGGGAAATGACAGCCCATGACCCCGCGTTCCAGGAGCTTTTTGTGTCTGTTACATTTTTTAAGATACAGATACTAAGTCTAGAGTAAAATGTCAGCCATTCATATGCTTTAGCAGTTTAAGGAGAAGAATTAGTCGATGAAGAAGAAGAAAAATCCCCTAACCTTGCAGTTTTACTCTATTTCTGGATATTGATTGCACTGAAGCTCATAATATCCACTTTACCAAGAGGAGAGGGGCAATAGCAGCAATTACCTTTTCACAAAGAGAAATATAAAAGCTCTACCAGGAACAGTGCCTGAAATTAATTTAGGAGTAGATTTAGATGAATTTTTTAGTCTGAAATTTTTAAGGGACTTCTAAGCTAAATATCAGTTAGTTTCACTAACTATTCAATATTTCACAATGCATAGAAAGTTCCATCAGAATTGTTAAAAAAAAATATATATTTCATCTTGATGATGTTGACGAATTTTCTGTAACTACTCTTTAATACAAGTACTCAGAATCCAGGAGTCTTCAAACAAGATCTCAAACTCTAAGGTAAATTTCAAAGATACCCTGAGTTCCTACCTGATTTTTGGGGGTTTTTTTGGTTTGGTGGTTTTGGTGGGTTTTTTTGAGGAATAAACAGAATTGGATCCAAAGAGTAATAAATATTTCTACAGTATAATGCAACGGGGAAAAAAAGAAAATGCTTTCTTATCACTGATTAGAGTTCTCCATCTGGATGCATTTTATGGCCCCTCAGTCTGGCCTGCAAATAAAATCTTCTTCACAAAAACCTAGAGCCAGCCACGCACAGACTTGCTCCATCAGGGTTGTCCCAAAGGTATAAAGCAGGAGAATATCCAGGACCATTCAAACTTTCTTTTTGCCACAGATACTGAACAATAAATTCTGAAAAACTCTGCAGGAAAAAGGAGGGAATAAATATATTTTCATTTCGTGCATCTTGAATTCCAGTTTAATCCAATCTTCCAACCTGAAGAGTTAACCCTGTTTGCATTCACACTGCAGACAGCTCCACAGAGCTTCCTCCCTTCTGGAAATTAGTGACAAATTGTTGTGGCCTCATCTGATGTCCCAAGAGCCAGTGAGGAGCTCTGCCTCCTGCCAAGCCACTGCCCAAGGCCTCTGAGGGGGTGCAGCACACGGGGAAGGGATGAGAGAAACCCCTGGTGCTGCAGAACAGATGTCACGTGCAAAGATGTTCCTCAGCTGAGCAGTGAAGCACATTTCATCTCAGGCTTAATAATTCGTGAGTTTAAAGATTCTAATACATCACAGGTAACATCCAGCAGCCACCTGCTCCCCGGAAAGTCAACTGCAAAGTGTCAGGCAAAGCCAGATAAAAACACATTAAATTCTAGCAAGGAGCTATGGAACCACTGAGATCACTGTACCTCAAAATCACTTATTAGTCATACTAATTTAAGGTAACACTCTAAAAATAAGCCTCTGCTTCATAGGGCTAAGCCATGAATCACCATAATATATGAATCATAACTTCAAATGCAGTAATGAAACGGCATGGGAAAATAATATGGTTTGTTCAGGAGAGTGCTTATTATTCCATTTCACAGAAGACTGAAAAAAAGCAAGTTTCATTATTTTTATATAATCATTCTAAATTGTAAAGTCCTCCACACATCCAGCCTATTTAAATACCATTTTAACAATGTAATTGCTAGAGATATTTCTCTCTGTTTTCTTTTGAAAAAAAACGTGCACCGGTAACAACACCTTAATTTATTTTCTTTTTCATTATTCTAAGGGGCTGACACCTGGCAGAAACTATTTTGTTTATATTCCTTCCTATCGGGGCACTCAGCTGGAGAAGGCCCAAGTGAATAATTAACTAATCAGTGGCAGCATAGCGCACTTCCAGCTCAGAGGAGATCTTGGGATTCCCGCTCTGTGACAAAGATAATTTCACATGCAAGCACGAAAGTCTTGGAATTCTACATCCTCAAATACAAAATGATTTAATATTTGTTCCAGGCTTTGGCTGTGGCTGTCAATCTTTGATGCATTTAATGGCTGTGGACTACGCTCATCTAAGCTTTTATTTTTGCAGCAAGGGCACACTGGCACAAGGAATTTAACGACAAATTTAACAACAAATTCCACCTGACATTTGGTGCCACCTCCAACCCAGTGAATCAATCCAATGACAGCTCCTGAACAAACATTTTCCTCTGCACAGAGGAGCCTGGGGAATTCCCTTATGCACAGGAGGTTACACACTTGACGTGTAATACTATCCACGTTTTCATTGCATTCCTTTGAAGTTTGAAAAGCTTCGTGAACGTTCTTGATTCAAACTCCAATTCCTACCCAGAGGAAGAGAATATCAAATTTTCTGAATCCTAATCTCTCCTTTCAGGGATAAAGTGTCCAGGGACTGGAATCAGAGGTGTTGAACTTAATTTGCTTAGACGTGTGCTGACCTTCCCCATGAACTACACAGTTATTACATACATTATATACCAGATATTGGGCTTCCACCTTAAGGTCAAGCACTCAGAGACACCAAAAGACATTTTCAGGTATTTCAATCTTGAACACATCCAGTCATCATTTTCAGGCAGAGAATGTATGTTAACACCCAAGTTTTTCAACAATTGCAGGGCAAGGAGGAAGAGCACAGTGCTGAAGCAGTGAGTCCCTCACACGTGAAGAGCTTCCTTGCACATTTTGCATTTACACCCCCAAAACATTCTGATTAAAAACGTAACTAATCTTACAAGAAGTCTTGTCCAAATGTAATCAATTATATTTTGTTCAAAATGAAGCTGTAGCACCTCTGTGGAAGAAAAATGAGAGGAGATGTTGGTTTGTGGAGGCTCTCTGTTGATAAATGGACAGAGAGCTGGGAACACACCAACTCCATTACTGCTCCAGACAAATCAAAACAAATGCACTTCTTTGTATTTCCTGAACCATGCCCTTTCTTACCCTAGAGACCAAATAATTGGACTTTAGGTCTTCTGCATAATGCCAAAGATGGACTAATGATCCATAAAACTTTAATCATGTGTTTTCTTGCCCTTTTATAACATGTTAAGATATAAAAATTGGAATACTTCAAATAACACCACTGCAGAACTTGGTCACCACTTACCAGGTGCCAATAACCGAGGAGTTTAGTTTTGCATAATACCAGATTAAGTGAGGTTGAAGATGATGAAACTACTTCAAGCTAGATAGAAATAATTGATTCACAAATCAAAGTTGTAAAACGCCATCACTTTTTGCCTCTCAGAAATCATGTTGAACAGGTAGTAACAGGTTGCATCTGAAATTTTTTGCTCATTTCTTCAAAAGATATATAGAAACTCCACATCCCCCAAAGCCATCCTCTGTGACAGCTAGAGCAGGAAATACTAGAAAGGAATGGAAAATAACGCAGCAGACTAGAGGTAGTAGCCTAATTTTCTAGTCTGGTATAGTGTAAATGTAATACTATTGTTGAAGGTACCTCAGTATATAAACAGGCAGATCCCAAACCTTTGCAGTCCTATTCACATTGCTGGAGTGCTGATTTCTTAAAATAATTAAACTAATAACTCTCTAAAAGTGTAGTAGTAAAAAACTTCACGGAGGCAGTGAGGAAAACAAAACTATTCGAGACTAAACAGTGGAAACACACAGTGAGTTTGGTGATCCAGAAAACCCTTCCTTTCTAACAACACTGCAAGGAGCATTGACTAATTTGAAATCATAAAAAATGTGTGCAATCTTCAAATTATTTTGATTGACATCAATTACACTCCTATCTTTTTTTGAGCTTCTGGGACAAAACACTGAATTAAATAGATACTCTATCTATGACTGTAATACTATGCTACGTACACTGGAGGTTGAATACATTTAATTCAACCATGCATAAACCGAAGGTTGAATACCTTTAATTTAACAGTGCCCCTTTTGTGCTTGTCTGGTTGAATGTTTAAAAACAGACTACTGGGAGACTATTTTGACAGGGTTTTTATTAGCTAGATTTACTTGTGAGTAAAAGTTTAGAAATGAATTAGCTCCAGATGAAAGTATCACAGATGATGTATTACAAAAACATTGCAAATCCAGTTCCCTAAATTAGAATACTATATTACAAAGTGTCAAGGAGCCTGCTTAATTTTCACTTATATATGTATATAAGCACCCAGCAGACGTGTTAGCTGGGTAGGGATACCTCCCCCTCTCACTGACTTATGTACCCACATATTTCTAAGTTGTTCTGAAACATCTGTGCAGTGCCAGGAGTTGCTGTTCCTCGTGGGCCCCTTCCAATTCAGGATACCCAATGATTCTATGACTTTGTTAGAAAAAGCATCTTTTTAGACAAAGTTGCAGCCACGGGAAAAGTGAAGCCCAAGAGTTGTTTTTATCTGTAATGTTCATTTTTCCCCTCATCGGGCAGAGAATGATTGATGGTTCAATTCTGAGCCACTCCAGCCCAACTGCAGCCCTGGTGCACTGGCAGGGACTCCTACCAGCTCAGCCCTTTCAGCCTGAGAAGTAATAATAAAGACAAATCATCAATTATGTTCTTGTCTTTGACTCTTAAGTTGGAAGATTACTGGAGAATTAACATTATGTTGTACTTGGGTCAGGCTTTGGTTTTAATTAGTGCAAGAGAAAATAATGGGTATTACTCACTAACCTACAGTACATTTTCCCTATTTTTTAAAGCTGATTTATGCTTTAGTTTACAATTCTCCTGCATCCTCAATTAATAAGGAACTTCCAGCTAGAGTAACTTTGCACTGCACATGTAAAACACCAGTATTTTGGATCTGTAACATATTCATCAATGTCTCTGGTGCCTGCACTTGTCATCTGTCAGTCCCCAGCGCTGATACTGTCAGGGATGTCACATCACTGGGGTGCAGACTGGAATCCTGAAAACCCAGTTCCAGAAGCAAGGATGCAACTCTGAGGAAAGATTTTAAGGCAGAACTTGTTGAGAGTTTTATAGGTTTTGTAGCACACTAAGATGACATTGAGTGCTTGAAGCAAGACTCCCTTCACTTTTGGATATCTTTGCCCAACACGTTTGATTTTCCTTTTTAGATGGAAGCCAGTGCATTACTGCAAAATGAGATATGGCCATTATATATTTAACCATGAATACTGTTACAGTTGTGATAGCAAATACAGGACTTATTGCAGCTTTTTGGATCGTTTTTTTTCCTCCAGTACTCATAAAATCAATATATTAAACATGAAAGGACTTAAGATCACATCTCCAATATTTAAGGAGCTCCTCATGCCCTTCTAGAAATACTGCTGGTCTTTAAACTCAGCAAGACATCATCACTTTTTGTCTTTCCTAAATTTATACAAGCGGAAAGTCACAGAGAAAATATACAGGGGATAAAAAAAAAGTATGTTCTGAATATTTTTAAACTATAGCTAATATCAGAACAGCCTATGCAATATGTAGATTAATTTTTTCTCCATCTTTTGACAGTCATTGAAATGAATTCCAACTGGAGATCTGAAAAGCTGGCATAAAGCTATTTTTCCCTCTTGATTCTTTTATGTGCTATACTGAGCTCAACTGAACTGGAGAGAACAGTTCTGCATATTGCAGCTGTAAAGAGCTGAGGATACAAAATGCAGATCTTTCTGGGAACGAACATGATCGCTCTCTCCACGCAGAATATGAATTTGTCTCCTTTTGGCATCCTTCTCCACAGCAGGACTCTAAAAGTTTAAGGTTTTTTATTTTCTTCTCTTCACAGCAAGGTAACCAAGTCAAGCATCACTTCAAAATTAATAAAAAACCCCACACTGGTAAGGAGTTTGAGGACAGTTTAACTCACATCCAAAATATTAATTTGGCAAATAATTTGTGTCTGGACATGATTTGATCCTTTTGGACAAATTTTGGATGTTTGTAGGTCATTGGTGTTATGTTTGTTATTTCCACAACTGACATGGAGAATATAAATATTGTGCAAATCTCAACATGAATTTTGAGGGGAGTGCAAGATCCAAGAAAGCTTCAAGCTTTGGGATTATTTTAAAGGTACATGAGTGATCCCAAATACAGTTCAGAGCTGACAACAGACCCAAACCAAGGGATGCTCAAGTTGGGATTCAGTAATTACAGAAATTCTGAATTACAACAACAGTGTATGTCCCTGACAATTATAACTGCGTACAAAATCTAATGCTTATGGCTCAAACTACCAAAGAAGTAACTCTGTACTTGCTACAAGGTCAGAAAGCAGAATTTTTAAAGCATTCCCATTACTTCTGAGTTTAGCTGTAGCCTGAATCATACTCTATACACACGTCCCTCTCTGTTCATTGTAAAGAGACTTAAGCTTAAAATTAAAAATTAGGTCTCTGTACTGTACCTTTGCTAGATGGCCACATGCACCAAAACAAGCAGTGATAACGCCAAAATATTATCTGTGTACATGTGTACATGTGTATGCTTGTAAAAACAACATCAGAGTGACACAGTAATATCTAAGTGACACAAGCATGCTAAGTTTGAAAAGGAATTTAAGCACTTGGTATAAGGATACGTGCTGCACCTCCATTGCCTCCCAAGGAATCCTACCTGACTGAAAACATACATCAGCTTTTGGTAAAAACTCAAAGATGTGGCTCCGAAAATACAGGATATAACACCTTCTAATATATTTGTACTCAAGAAAGAGAATGTTCCACGTTTTATCAACCTCAGAGGAATCTTGTGAAGCTTAAATAGCACATGAATGTTTTTCATAATCTGCTGATAAAAAAAAGAGCTGTAAGAGGAAGCTTAAAGAATTTCAGGACTAGTATGGAGTTGATATATATCTGATATCCATAGCTGATAAATATCAGTGTGTCCTTAGTAGTGGGCTGCAGTTAATATTTCATAAAAATATAATAGATACAATATAATTAAGATGCTCTTCCCTAAAATGAACCCCAAAATTTGCAAGTCTCCAGATTTACAAAGCTGCAGTTACCATGAGACAGGGAGCACACTGGTCAATATCTATTTTTTTAAGCTTACTGGGTTTTTCATTGTGACATCTGTGGTTAGGTCTCCTCCCAACAAATCTGGCGAGAAAGCATGTAGTAGTGTATAAGGATAGAGGCAAAAAACAAGGATATCTAGAAAATGGCCTTGCAAAGAGGCTGGGATATGCTTCCATTAAAAGAGGAGTGATAAAATGAGACTAAAAAAAACAAGGAAAAAAGTGCCAGCTTCTGAAAGCAAAAACATTTAAACCACAACCTTAACTCTAATTCTTTTCTTCAAAAGAAGAAAAGGGGAAAGAAACAGGTAAATGAGGAACTTTGTCAGAACTTTTCCAATTTTCTCTAACTTCCATAGCTTTTTTCCCTTTTAATTCTAATCATTCACCTCCACTGTGAAGTTATTTACAGTTTCTTGCCAGTTATGAATAAAAAGTAAAAATAAAAGACTACGCTCTGAAATATCTATTTACATCAGTATCTCTGCAGACAACATTGTTATTCTTTACTTGAGCTATTTCCAATTCAGATTAAAGTGAAAGTATATCAGGTCCTCACTACCAATTTAAAAATCCTCCACTCATGTGTGCCAGGTTTTATATATTTTGGAACATATGCCAAAACAGAGCTGCTTAAGACAGGGTGCTTTAGGAGAGGGAATTGCGTGAGAAAGAAAATGAATAAAACAATGACAAAAATATTTTATTCTTCTGATTGAATTTTTATCTCATCTCATTTTCATGCATTCCCTTTTTTTTTTCCCCTCTCTAAAGCCAGGGATACCGAATGCTGATAAGATTACATTGGTGCAGCTCCAGCCCATCACATTATTTAAGAAACGTGCACACATACACTTTCAATAAATAAATCTGTCCTGAGGATATTTCCTAACTGGGATAAGGACTCATCTGAATACTACAAAACACTGTAGGCAAAGGTGGTTGGCAGCAGATGATAAATTTCCTGATGAATTCACTGTTCTTGGAAAGCTCTCCCTTAACCCACTGCCATTCCTGTCTGGTTGTTGGCCCTGCTCCTGTGGCAACGACCAGCACAGGCAAAACCAGCCCCTCAAAGGCAAGCGTGGAAAATAAGTTTAGTGTGACAGTGAAACAGTGATCTGAGAACCAGGGAGGAAAAGGTTTTCTCATCACTCGGTGACAAAACCTCTCACACACATAGTTAAGGTTATTGACAACGTTCTGAGCTTCTGGAAAGCAAAGTTCACTGTCACTCAAGCAGCGGAAAAACAAGGAGGGAAGAGTAAGAGTACTTCAGATCTGAGTTTTTCAGGTTTTTCAGGTCTGAAAAGCTGAAGATGTATTGTCAAGGAAAAAAACAAACCAAAAGAACCTTAAGTCTGTCCCTTCAAGTGGCCACTTATAGGAGTCACTGCATTCATTATTGCAGCAGAGGGTCAGCAGAGGGTCACCGAGGGATCTGCTGGAGCAGCTTGTCAGGGTTGCATTGAGAAATGAGGCCCAAAGACCTCTGAGACTGTAATTGTGACAGGGAGAATTCATCTAAAAACTCTGCTCACCATTTTCGCCCACCAGACTTGTCTGTGCCAAATGGAACATATATTGAAATCAAATAGTCCTACTTGTATTTTGGCATGGATATGACAAATTTACTGCTTTTATGAATATTATGAGAGTTTAAAATACTTAACAAATAAATATTTTTGGGAAACACGTTTGTCTGTACATTAAACGCATACTGACACTATTACAACCACATAGAAATATCTACTGACGCATCATATGATCTTTCATGTTGCTGATTGCAGAAATCCACAGTGATATCAAATGATTGCATTGTTTCTGTTGGTGGGCTGTAGCAGGAAAAAGAGTAATCTGGTTTCAAAACTGTTTGTAATGTAAATCACTAATTCAACCAGAAGTACAGCTCCTAAAGTTAGTGCCTTTGGGAATCCTCTAGAAGTAATATGGGGAGACACTCAAATAAAAAAGTTTACACCAGAATTGTTCACACAATTGCTCAAAATGGCTGAAAACACAGCAAACTCATACATTGTTTTATTTAATAAGAACAGAAAAGAATTTACTTCTGCAGCTAAAACATTCTCCCTCAATTAAAGGAAGTCTCTAAGTGATATGGAAGCTATTTTATCTTCCACTCACTCCATACTTTCTGCATTTAATTTTCATGAGCCCCTCAAAGCTCCTTTGAAATTGTACAGTTTCTGGGTTTGAAAGGATTATAAATTTCATGGGTGAAGGATCCCTAACAAACATGCTGGGACGTGTTATTGTCATGTCACTTCTCCTTATATTGACAAGCCAGTGATGAAAGCTGGATGTGCTTTCCCCAACTCTGATCTACAGCAGTTCCTAAATCAGAGACATGAAAGGCAGCTCCATCCAAGATAGAAGTCAAGGGGTGCCAAGACCTCTGAGGATTCGATGAACAAAGATTTCCTCTGATTCGTAGGTGTCGCTATTTGTGAGACATTTCTGCTTTTTGTTGAAACACGTCCTATAGAACTTGATAGCTACATCATACAGAGCAAAATCCTGGAGCCTTAATCAAATTTAGGAATACTTTGTTTGGAATAATTTGAGGATATGATATGGGTTGGCTGAATTATGCTTGTCACAAAAATCAAGAGTGGCTTGAAAGATTAGATCCACACCGGTTCAAAGATGAGTTTATTTCTGTCACAAATAAAAGTGGTCCAGAGGAGTCTCTATTTACAGCCACTTACTCCTGGCTCAGGGCTACTCTGTGAAATCAGGACTGCAGGGATGTTGAAATACAATCTCTTTTCACTGGTCACAAGTTTCTGAACTGAGAATCACAATGGCTTTCACCTCGGGACCACTGGGACCAGCAAGGATTAGCAGAGCCATAAAAATGACTGAAGAACTGGGAAACCAGCCTGGACGAAAGATCTAAAACTTCACACTGTTTATGTCGACAAGGAAAGTTTAAAAGAGACTCTGAAGTCTAAATATCTAGAATATATCTGAGCCCAATGAAAACAAATGCAGAGTTTTACATGTATGCAGAATACACAGTTCAGAAATTATCAACTGCAGCTCCCCAGAGACAAAACTGGATTTTATATTTTGTGCAACTGGTTCAAAAAGGTAACAAGTCAGACTTGGGCATAAACAACAATGTGTCTGTAAATAGTGTGGAGCAAACCTCCTCTTTTTCTGCTCATTGATAAATCCGAGGTAGAAAACCCCAAGTCAAGGAAAATGATGGGATTCCTCAAGGGACTAATGCAAGAATGAAGAGTGTGAATGTGACTTTCAACAGGTATGTTAGGGGAAAGCATTTTTAAGTCTAATCCATTAAGGTTGTAAATTTAAAAGGGTATTTAATACAACCAATGCTCTTATCTGTGGGGCTGCTGCCACGACAAACATGAGCTTTCAAAGGACCTGTGTCTGTAAGATCCACCACGCTTCTTCCCCCACCCCATCTGACACCAGCAGCCAAATGGGAACGGGATAAACTCAGCATTCCCAATAGGATGAGAGTCAACAGTGCTAGAAAATGACATTCACATGCTATTAATGAACCTTTAACTGGAATTTTTCCCTTCAGAGCAGATCAGAAGAAATGCCACCAAATGATATCTTCTGCAGCAGGGAGATCTGTATTTCTGGATGACTTCCATTACTGGGGCCTGACCACTCCGGATCATTACAGGTTTCATTTTTCATAAATTTCATTTTTTAGTTTGGCAGGAGATAATAACATCCAGCGAGCTGACCCAACCTCAGATAATTACTATCAAAATTGGTCCTGCAGCTTCAATTCGAAAAAGTTTTCTTCTTTGCTTCCTGCCTAAAACTGCTGTGCTGCATGGGTGCACTTCAGCAGGACCAAACTAATTACACCAGAGGAGAAGACTGAAGAAATAATTCACTGCAAATAGCTCTATTTTTTATGGTTGTGAAATATTTTGTGATTGTGCTGTGTTTGCATTTGTTGTTGTGTTCACTTTGATGACTAATCACCTATAACCCTCATTATTGAGGATGGAAAACAGTGTTTAGCATCAATGGCCACATGGTAGAATCTACATCCACTTTTAGGGCCCAGTCATCACCCCAAAATTAATAAACAGTTTGCCACTGATTTAAGCTCATCCTGAAACAGGACAAATAAGTTGAAGCAGGTTCATATCTAAACAGAATTGCGGCTATTTAAAAGAGATTTTAAAATGCCTTTCTGGGCTTTACCCCACTGGACTGCCTGAGGCAGAATTTCCAGAAAAAATGGTGACAAATTTCTTGAGACTGCCGAGTTAATTCAGCATGCAAAGCATTCCCACGTGGACCAGGAAAAAGAAATGTCACTTCAGTAAACAGTTTCAAAAGTATTCCCAGGATCTGAGGACTATTTGTGAGGAAATTTCTGAGTTTCTCAGGATGTGCAACCTTTCTGTTTTCTCTTCTCTGACAAGTGGGGAGCATTTATAAGCACAAACCAGATCGACCACTTCTTTGTCCCGAAGTCTGGATGATTATTTCACTAAAATACAAATCTTTAAAGACACAGAATGATTTAAATATGCATGAAGTCACACTAGGATACCACATGCTGTATCACAGCCGGAGTATTTGGTCTGCAGGTCAAAAAGAAAACCTGAAGGAAAAAAAATCTTGCTGGTTTTCTTATTCAGGTCCAAAGTGTGAACACATTATCAAAAATGTGTTTGCCATGGCCCAAAGAATCTTTTGCATCTCACAATACTTTCTGAACAGAACACTTTCAAAACTCTGTAGAAGAAATTGCTGAGTAGCACTGAAGTTCCTGATGAAGGTGCAGAAATAATTACTCAACAGAATCAGAAGATTGCTGAAAAATAAAAAGGGGATTGGAAACAATGGATTGGAAGCAAAAGCAGTGAATCAGTCTGAAACGTTAATGCCAACTGGCTAACTCTTAAAAAGAAAACACCTTGAGTAACAAAAAATGGGTTTGAAAAAATAATAGTTCTTGGTTGTAACATCCCTGAAATCCATGGCAGCACAGAGACAGATTCAGGTTCCGTGCTGGAAAATGCTGGAAGTCTTGCCACAGAAGTGTCCTCGTGAATCCTCATTCAAGCAGACTCCAGGGTTTCTGTCATTTCACACGAACAGATCCTGCATTACTAAAATCTTCTCTGGAACTCACTGGTGCCTGCTTTGAAGTGAATATTAAAACAGTTTGCAGATAACTTGCAATTGCTGTTGAATTTCAATTGTTTTCCTATCCAGGCACCCAGAGTGCAATGGCACTCAGAAGGCCACTGGAAAATCCAGGGAAGAAAAGCAGATTTGCACAGCTCATCCTCAGCATTATCCCACAGGGATTTCTCATACTATAAAGCTCGTGGAGGGTGATCAAAACATCATAGAATGTTTTTAGTTATGCCCCTGCTTTTGAATGAACTACGTTTTGGAAGAGATTAAAATTGGAGATACTCATTAGAGATGGCTAAAAAGAAATGTTGAAGGAATTGGAAGAGACCCATAAAATAATTTCCATGTGTCTGACTCTTTTACTCACACAGTTGTGAATCATTTGACATCAGAGCACCAGGACACAAAGGATCTTCCAGATCTAAACTACTTTTATCTTAGAAGGAACCCAGCTATAAAGAAGTTACAGTAGAATATGAACAATACTAACAGAAAATGCTTTTTTTAAAAAATAACTTCTCCTACTTCAGGGCATTTATCAATTCCATCATGGTAGGAAATTAATGGACAGAATATCACGTAAAGTTTTCATTTGAAATCCAAAATAAAGATCCTACAGGAACTTACAATGTATTTGAAAGATATATTCCAGCAATGAATTTGTTTCTAGTTAACAAAAAAAAACCAGAACTGGAAAAATGTAAGCATGACAAACTAGGCTCACACTGAAGTTAAAAGTTTTTAACAAGCTCTGAAATTTTCAAAGAAAACCAGAGAACAGTCTTTTTTTTCTTATAAATATCATGGTTACATTCCTCACTTTAAAAGCAACATTTCACTGTGTGCCTCCCAGAACTGGAAAAACTACCAGGAAACCAGAATGACTTGCAAAGCAGGGTCAGTCAGTGCCAGCTCCATGAACTGCCTCTCCCATTTTTATCAAAGCGTGCAGGTTTTACAAAAGCCATTTTTACTGCACTGCTAATTTAACTTTCAGTGTGTGATGTCTTGGGTGTATTGATAATCCATACTCTCTTCTCTTTGCTGTTTTATAGAAGTGAAACATTCAAAATCCTTTTCCATGTCAGTCTCAGCAAAGGAATCTTCATATTCCTCAAAGATGGTTTTTCTTTCAGACAGCAGGGCAGAACTGATGAGGTGCATGAGCAGCTATCAACACCCCAAGAAAGCTGTTAATAATTTTTGGCAGGCGCCTCCATTAAACAGGTTCTATCTGGAATGAAGCACAGGCCAGGGAAGTCTGAATTTCACTGCTGATAAGTCAGTCCAGCCCACAACACAGACTCAGTTTTTGGTTCTCAAAAAGATAAAGGACTCTTCTCTGGGACTTTTTTGGCAAGCTGTACTGGAAAGGTATTTTGGCAAGGATAAAAGAGAAAACGCTCATTGAGTCTGAACATACCTGGAGATAAGCAGTATCCATCTCCCAGAGAAGTCTTTAGTCATTACTATCAAAACATACTTGGCAAAAGTTCTCAGTTTACTTCAAAAGTAATGAGGGCTAGAACATATTTGAGATGAGGAATAAATTAGCTTAGACACAGCATTATTTTCTCAATTTTAAGCACTTCACTATGAAGGCATATTTATCAAGTACTATTCTTTTCCAGGTTCTGACTCTGTTATTGAAACAGGCAGGAGGCAGACAAGAGACAGGAACTGCTTCCTTGTCCAAGTCAGGACTCCAGAAGAAAAATGAAGTTTACCCAGGAGATTTCTATGCTCCAACTCATGAGATGGATATTAAAACAAAACAAAATAAATAATGGAGGCTTAACCATGCCATTGTTCTAGAGATGAAAAGATCATTCCAAAGCCAAAGGTGAGAGGATTGGGTATGACCAGCTTTTAAAGGATCTTGTGCAGAAAGTACATCCTTTCAACTGAAACTGGCTGCTAAAATCCAAATGGTTTCGTTTTCATTTGTGTTTTTAAACTAATCTGAAAGCCTTTTGTTGCAGCATATGTGCTACTGTATTTTTAGTCTAAGCCAAGAGCTAACAATCCATTTCTTACACATGAGAAGGGATGGGGCCGCTCCAGCAGCCAGAGGGGGAAAACCCAGACAGAGGAAGGAACCAAATTAACAAACTTGGGAAAAGAAGGAGAATCCACCTCCTCAATTCTAAATTTGTGCTCTATGCACTCTGATGCATTTATTTGCAGGGCTATTTTTCTTGGAATGAGTCTTGTCTGAATAAAAAATTGCTTCACTGACAATACATTCCACGAGAAATACTTAAAATTCACAGTCTCTTTAATTTTCAGAAGTCTCCATTTCAAAATTTGGTCCCAGCAATGAAAGGATGATGGGTGTTCCTCTCCTAAAAACTAGCAGAAAATAAATAACTCCATTTGGAAGTGACATGAAGAAATAAGAGACAAATTTCTCTGTCAGGCCAGACATGCAACAATTCTGCCTCCCTAGTGCTGCTCTGGGTTGGTCTGACTCTTGGAGCAGCTCACATTCCATGAGACCCAACAAAGGACCTCGTTGTCCTTCACCACTTCTGCACCACTGTCTTTTTAAAGAGGAATCTGTCCATTTGTTGCAACTACATGCAGCACCACTATTTCATTTTTGAGATTTGTGTCAACATATCGCATCTCACTCCTCGAAAACACAGGTTGTTTTTGTGGTGTCTTTGCAAAGAGCATCTTACAGAGTCGGCAAAGAATTTAAATCTCTTATCTTGTTTTAAACTACAACTTTGATGCTTCAAGGGGAAGTTTTAAAAGAATATTTAATTATAACTATTTCAGGAAAACCTGATGAAAATGAAATATAAAAGATAAGGGCTTTTTGCATTTTATAAAGAAAACGTCCAGTTAAGATGAAGAAAAGTGCTTTCCTTTGTACATTTGATAGTAAAATAACCTTTCCCTCTTTCATTAGTAAACCTTGGCAGGGTACTTTTTCTTAACACTTTTTAACCTTAAATTTTTTATGAAAAGGATTTTATAAATGTCATGGCCAGCTCGGACCAGCTGACAGCAGGAATAATGAGGGATGGGTGCTATACAGAAGCTGCTGCATTCTGCACTGCTGGTGCATCTTTAGGATGACCTGTGACACCTCTGCTACGGAGTTCTGGGTCTCCAAAACACAAGACAACAAAAGAAAGTGTTATTTTCAATTTCAAATCTCTCTTCAGAGCACTGACCAGCACAAATACAAGAAGGCTGGCTGGTGACCTACGGATGTGCTGCAGAGTTAATCTGTCACCAGCAGAGATGAACAAAGCAATCAGAGGGCCACAAGCAAAAAATTATATCCTCTGCTTTGTCCACAGCTGCAGACACAGCACCAGCTGTCCTTAATAGAATCAGACTGCGGGGAGAGATCACCATTTGTTTCTTGATGTTAGTGTCTCCTCCAACAAAAATAAACAGTAATAACACAGGCAGGAGCTTTGCTGCTGGAAAGTGCACGGGATCTCAAGGGGATTTGGGAATTAAGATGTCTTTAGGAGGTCTTCCTAAAACATAGTGGCTCTTGAAACCTCAACAGTTTTTCAATACATGAGATCTCAAAAGAGAGGCAGAGAAATTCCTCCTAGAAATCCTGTAAAAGCCCCTTACACAAATAGAAATACTTATTCTGAGAATTAAGAAGCAGGTGTCCTTGTTGGGTTTTTTAAAACATTAATTTGACTGTTTTCATGATGCACCAACAGTTTTGAATGACCCTCAAATATTCAGTGACTGCTACTGCAATCAAAGAATAAAATAACAGAGGCAGAAAGAATATGAAGTAATACAATTTAATTTGAACTTTTAGAAGGCCTTACTTTGTTTTAACAGAATATAGCAATTCTGTGCCATCTCAGGAAAACCTCCTAAGAAATACTAATAAACACCAAGAATTACCAAGCAGATTAGAGGCATTCAGAGAGACATTGAAGGGTTCTGCTGTGAGGGGTGGAGGAGCTGATGGAGGGTGTTGGGCGTCCCTCTCGCAGCACAGAACAGCTCTGCTGCTCAGAGATGGCAGTAAAGAGAAAACACTTCCAGAAGATTGCCAGTCTGGATGAGTGCTCTCCCTAAGGAAAAAATGTCATATAGATTCATGGACTGCGCCTGATTCACTTCTGATAAATTGGATTTTTGCCTGAAAAGCAAAGGAGGAAGCCAAATGCAGAGACCTGTGGGCTGGTACACAGATGCCCAAAGAAAGCTTCATCTGGAAAATGCCTCCCTGATGCCCAAAGGAGAGCACAGCAAACTCTCAGTGTGCAGTCAGAGCAGTGAGGAAGTGAAGGGGGTTTGGCTTTTTCCATTGGCAGCAACTTAAATTAAAACTGTACTACATTTATTACCTTTTCCATCCCGTCCAATAACACAACATGATCTCAGTATTGACAATTTCCCTTTAGTGCCAACAGAATATTCTTCAAAAATGGTTGGTAAACACGTTCAAAAGGAGTCCAGAGCCATGCAGATGCATTTGATGTGGGTATCTGAGTTATTTTGCCATCACTGGAGAACAAGCAGTACTACAGCTCTGATTGTTTGATCACTGCACTGGATACCACGGAGTGTAATTGATAAATGTCAGATCTGCTTTGTACATCAAGAGTTTTTACTGTGAAACATTGCTCTTTGAGCTCAGGACAAGAGTTAATTAAAAAGTTGGTACCAAAGATAACATCCTCAGCAGGGAACATCTATTGATCTCTCCAGCAGCGTAAGAGACAGACTGATATGAGATTATAAAATGTGCACATGGAACGAGGCTGATTTCCACAACTTTTCCTTATCTTATAAGCTCAAGCCTGGATACTGCAAAATATTAAAAGTATTAAAAGAGTAGCAAATTATCAAGAAACCAAAAAAACCATCAAGCCAGTACTATTGTTTCTCCAAGTTCGATTGTAGAACTTTTTCAAATTTAATATAAAATTCTCATTTTCTTTAATATGTTTATCGTCCCCTTCCTCCTATAGGTCTTAATTTCAATTAAAGATTTGGAATTTATTGAAGGCTTTGACCGCATTGTGAGGGCTGATGCTTCTTCCCACAGTTCATCCTTGGAAACCTGATGTACCATTGCATACCTGAGCTTTGCTTTATTTTCTATCCTATATTACTGCTTAGGAGCTCAAAAAGACAAGAAGAAATAATATCAAATTCTTCTCTAGACTGCACTATTTCTTTTCAGGAGCAATTTCTTGGCATTCTTCTACTCATTAATATTTTTTTTAAAAACTCAGAGTGCATGGATTGCTCCCCCAACACCTATATGATTGAATTTGGGAACTGACAATTGTGTAAAAAATTCTCTTTTTTGCAGTTTTTAAAAACAAAAATTAGATGTTGGTTGCACTGGTTCTGTGATTTAAAGTTTGAGAGAGCTGCAGAACTGCTCCAGAGGGGCTCTCAAAAGAACAGGCCTCATGATTAAGATTGATCTCTCAATTTTTTAATGGTTTTATAGTCCTGCAGGTGGTTCTGAACAGAAAAGTTGCGCTTGTCCTGTGGGCTCTTGCTGACCTTGCTGCTTTTTGTTGCACTGAGGAATATCCAGGGCTCCAAGCCAGCACATCCCATCCCTTCACATCCTGTGCTGCCCTTTGAGCTCTGCTCTCCCTTGGGTTGGGCAGGGGCTCGGTTCGCTCCTGTCCAAGCCCAAGGTTCTGCTTCCACTCAAGAGCCCAAGGATCAAACCAACAAAATTTCTGTCTGAAATACCCTCAGTCACACAGTGCCCACGTATTTCAAGCCCCCAGACTCTTTAGTAAAGCTCAGTTTGAGAGCAGCCTTCGCCCTTAGCTTTCAGATATTTTCCCATTTCATTTCGTGGTGATTCCCCAGCTCTAAGCCATACGTGCCAAGAGCACGTGTGGAACACAGGGCTGGCAATTAAGGCTGGCAAAGGAAGTCCTGAAGAAGGTAATGTTTTTTGACTTTCCAGAGTTATAACAAATGGTTTTTCCTCCTGGGTCAAGCAAGTAACAGCTGAAGTAACTTGAGTGAGGTGGATCTGGATTCTCCCTGTCCAGGGAGAGCAAATTCTGCTTTCTGTTACGGTTCTGTCATTCTCTGGGTTTAAAGACATGCTGGTCTCTTTTCAGGAACTGGATGACACCTTCCATTTCCTTGCTTTCTACACTGGCCCTTCTTGGCCTGCCCAGGGAGGTGCTCTGCTCTCTCCTCTAGTCAAAAAGTGCTGCCAAAGCCCTACCTGTTTATAGCAAATCACAGTTATTTCACATGGCAGCATCTCAGAGCGGCATTGTTGCAGCTTAGTACTTACATTAATCTAAATTAAATTACCTCCTGAGCCTCCCAGCTGGAAATCCCTTATTATCAAGGACTTCCTGTTGGAAATATGGTGTAATTCAGAAGATAAACCAACCCAGATCCCAGAGCATTAAGCTTGTTGGGTATATCAAGGCCACGTCAGAACTGGGAAGAAGTGATCAGCCCTGAACATGGCTGGAGGATAAAACACAGACAAATTGGTCTTTCTTGGAACTCACTCATTGCATATTCATGGCACCAGGGTAAAAGGGATCAGCACATTTTAGGATCAAGACTGCTACCCAAGCTGACTTGACTCTTTTTTTCATGAGTTATTTCAAACTGAATAAAAACCCAAAGACAGAAACCATCATATACACAAAGAAAAGGAACTGGCCTGCTCACTGCATCAAAAACAAGTAGACAAGCCCATTTTTAGAACGTCTGAGACATTGAGGGGCCTCTTCTGGTTTTCAGACAGGGTAAAGGAAATCCTGAAAGGGATGTGAAGAGACAAGCTGGCAGAGCAGCTAAAAGGGCTGCTTGGAGAGAAGGAAAGGATGGCAGAGACTTTTTTGGGGGCAATGTTTGTCGGGTTATGCCCTGGAAACCTGTCTTTTTCTACAGAGCATGCAAACACACTATGCTGAAAGACAAACTTAATCAGAATTTGTCTCATTGTTTTCTCTTATCCCTTGTTATCACTAAAAATGATGCTGAAGTGATTTCAAAGGATCCCCACTCAGTACAGGTTAGATCAGCGTGGTGAACTTTGCTGCATGTTATCAATGTCCTCACAGGCAAAAGACTTTTTTCAGGGCTGAATCTCTTCAAAAAAATCCCACAAAATCCAATCTTTGTGGAGTGTGTTAGGATTTTTCTAGTCCCCCTGTCAATGCTCTCAATTAGCGACCATAAATAATTCCATTTTTATTATCTTCCTTGTGCATTTTTGAATTCCCCCAGGCTCTGGTTTGAGTTCTGAGATTTTGTGTATTTACATGCATCCCAGGGGTGTTATTTTCCGACAACCTTGCTTCAGTTTTTATTGTTATGCAGATGATGTGAAAAACCAGTTTTTGGCATTTTCTCTGATCACTCAAAAACTATCTGGGCTCACACTTTTGCTTTAAAGCTCTGCCATCCACCTCCTTTTTTTTTTTCCCTTAAACACTGATAAAACTAAAACCACTTTTACCACCTCTCTTCAACTCACAAAGTCTTTTTCCTTCTCTCCGATTTATGTTTCTTATGAATTAATAGAAATTTAAAGAGCACCTTCACCTGTGAACATCAGATTTTCTGGCTTCAGTTCACCTTTTAAGTGACCAGATAAAATGCCTTGCATCCCACCATCTCAGCAACAAACTTAAATACTGACACACTTTTGAAGACGCTGTTGCCGTCATGCCTTTGCAAGATATTAAATTAAAGTGACAACTTCTACTCCCATGTCCTGGTGGCAGAACAGACCCATGGATTACAGCAGATCAGCTGCACATTTCAGCTGTCCATTGATCCAGCTTCAGTGAATGCCATCAAAAATTCCGTCCCTTGCTTTGAGTAATGTCTGACAAGATACATGAAGAGGTCATGAAAACAGATAATTCCTATTTGTCTCAGAAATCCTGGTTAATGATTTATCCCCTCATTAAAGGTGTGATCCAACGCTAGAGAGATATCAAAATGAGATATCTTAATTCCCAAACCTTATTGTTTATATAACCAACCCTGCCAGAAAAAAGACCCCAAGCCTACGCAAGCAGGCAGGACTTTCAGAGGTGTAAAACAGCAACTCCCACACCTGCTGTGAAGCTGCATCCTGATTTGTCACCTGCTGAAGGCTTAGAGAATCACCCACACGGACTAAAAGGTATTTTTTAAAGACTGGTTTCATTTTAAAACCTTGGCATCATATTTTGGATGCAGACATATTGTTACTGGGAAATCACATTTACCTTATCTCACAAAGGAATTGCAATGATTGCCTTCCAGAGAACAACAAGGAAAATACAGCACTTTTCTCATTCCCTCTCTCTGTTGCAAAACTTTTTCATCTGTCTACCACTCAGAATGCATCAATGATAAAAGAAAAAGCTTAACATAATAAAAAAAAAAAAAAAAAGAGGTGCCTATTCTGAGCTGTCTGTGGATTGCAAAAATACACAAAAAATAATACCCAAATGCATCTGTTGTGGCAAACTTCTGCACCAGAAACTATCACAAGGGGTATTCGGGGATGCAATAATGTTTTAAACACCAAGATACACCATAAAGTGTTTCAGAGAAGTTTAATCCAGCCATAATACACAACTGGATAAAAAAGCTAATTGTGCATATATAATCAATAATGTGATGTGTGCCAGTTTTATAGGATATATAAAATCTTTATGTTTTTTTCCAAAGTCTCACTTTAAAAAAAACTCAAAGCACTCCTTTGCTAAGCTTACCAAAGTGGTCATTAAACATCTAAACTTAGAAAGACGCTGCATTTTACATATTGTAAAACAATTACTGAATTACTCCATTTTTCAGAGCTTTCCGCCCCCCATAATTTGATCCAACATTATTATAAAATGGTTTTTGCAATTAAATTTACTGCAACAAAGAAATAATATGCAAAGGCTGACAAAAATGCTCCAGCATTTTTCATGTGCCCCTCAATTGTATTCATCACACAGTTCCAGTCACCACCTGGGGAAACCTCTGAACTGTCCACATCTCAGACATATATAAATATTTACATAAATATATATAAATGTATAAATAATTACAAAGCAAGGATAATTATTTAAGATACTCTCCTACAGGACCTCTGCCTGCAAAAGCATACCCACAGAGTTCTGGATGTGTGAAAGTACAGGATGCAAGGCTGCTATGTCCCCCTGGGAGTGCTACCCCTGCATGCTCTGGCCTTCTGAGATGAAGAATTCCCTCAGCAGCTTCTGTTGCCTTTCCCTGGTCTTAAAATTAAGAGCCAGGCACGGTTAAGAGAAAAAGGGGTTTTTACCTCGGTATTTATTTAAGGATCCTTAGGGTGCACCACTTCTCCAAGGTGGAATGTGCCGAAATGCACCCACACGATGGATCGTGTATGCAATTTATAGACCTTGCAAATTAGCATCTCTATCAAAGATTCCCCAATGAGAGAGGCTTCAATGATTTTTGTAATATTCCCCCATCCCGAGGAATTCCCCCCTGGATGGGCCTATCTCAGTGTACAGGATGTGTTCTGGAGAGGACCTTGGTTTCCCAGGATGGCGTGGGGCTTTCCGGCCTCCAGGAGCGAGGCCTCCAGGATGTTTGGTCTCCTGGCTTAACAAGATATCAGGTCTCTGCTGAGTTATCAAACTTAAGGAATTACAAGTATGTAGGCTGAAAGCACTAAGGATACATAAAAGCTTTATAAAAGGCTATATAAAAGGTATATAAAAGAAAAGGCAAAAAATCATCGTGGCATCACTTGCAGCTCTGCTGGAGAAGGATGCCGGTCAAGCAAACCAAAGGTCATGGGATTCACAAGTCCCATTCCTAGCAGGAACAGTGTCCGACTGCTTCCTTCTCTTCAGGATGCCACTGCTGCCTCAGAATTCCCTGGGAGATCAGGGAACCTACCAGCGTGTTGCCCAGAAAGGGAAGGTTAAAGAAAATGTACCTGCCTTGATATACAGGACAGGAGACCCAGTGGGTCCCTTTTGACTCAAACCAGTGGATAATTTTATGATCCTCCCAAGAAACCCAATCAGAGACATCACTGAATAGCCTCGATGCCCATCTGGGGACCTGCTCACCCCAGCTGTCCCCTGCTATGGATATACCTACACTAAACCAATCATGGTTTCGGAATGGCCCTGAGTCAGAAAAAAACCCCAAAATTTTACAGTGATCTGGTAAAAGGCCGTGGAGGATTTAAGAATCAGGGCAATTTGTGTCAATTCTTTTTGATTTCTGTAGCTGGAAGTTCATGTCATGTGCCTGCTGGACAAGAGTGAAGCTCAGCACACAAAAAGGCAACGAACACCAGTACACCACAAACTCTGCTGTGAGGAGAAATGATGCCTGATTTGCTGACAACCTCTGACACCAGTAGTAATAATACTTATGAACAATAAAAATAATAAAATTACTACTAATAATAACAATAATAATAGAAATACCTATGAGAATGTTCGTAGTGGTTGTCAGTTAAGAAACTTTAAGGTGTAACATCTTTTGTTATCAGTCTTTTATAAATAGCTTGAATAGAAGGGTGACCCTTGCAAGCGGCAAAGAAAGGAGAGCTCAGCATCATTTTAAATTGGACACAACCACTTCGCTTCTCGAAAAAAAGAAGAAAAGACTCTAATTAGAGACTCTGCTTTGGTGGTAAGGACAGCTAAGCACAGGAACAGATGGGCTCTGGAATCCCTGGATCTCCATCTCGGGCTTGAGAGCTGACAGGCAAACATCCAGGCTTTTAATTGTCAGCAAACCCCAAAGCAGTTTGGCCAAGGCCAACTTTGATGCTGCCACAAAATGCCTGGGCATGGTTTGGGGGATTGCAAGGACTCTGAGTCATTCACAACTGGTAATAACAGTCAGGCAATCCTGTTTCTAGACCAAGAGGGTTTGGCCATCTGGAGCCAAGCCATGAGGTACCATTTCATTTCAGGGCCAGACTCAGAACCTGGATTATTTCATATATTAATACAAATGCAGTTTCTAAAGTCCTTCATAGCCTGGTTTTCCAACAGTTCTGGTGTTTGTTTAATGCTCTTCACTAAGATGCAGCCATAAAGCAACATGACAAAGAAACCCATCACATGAATATTGAGAAGAAATTATTCAGTTGCTCAAAAGAGCAGAAATTTTTGAGGCAATTAGGCAGAATAAGTAGTAGAGTAACTTATTTCACCTTTAGGTCACCAATTTAAACCTGACTCAGGTCAGTGGTGGCTGGAACTCCTTATCTTCTGAAAGCTGAGCAAGACAAAGCAGGGTTTTGTCAACAGCTTCTCATGGAGAAACTCCAGCACCACTGGGCTTGGTATTCTCTGTTGTGATCTGGGCAGGCTAGAATAGAACCATTCAGGTTGGAATGACCATTTTCCCCTGGATTATGGGGGCTTCATTCTGTTCCTCATCCCTTATACCTCATGTATTGTACCTTGGACTGTGAAAGGGCAACAGCACAGAAAATCAAACACTTGGCAAGTGGTTCAGCCAAGAAGATCTGAAGAGAGAAGAGTCAAGGGAAACAATGCAAACTTGTTTAGGCTCGAAAAGAGTTAATATTATGAAGTAGGATTTATTTCTAAAAATACCTTGATTTCTCCTGAATTTCTTCCTTCCTCCCTAAATAATTCAACCAAAGTTCCTGTTGTTGCCATTTGTTCAGAGTCGAAGTACATTACACAATTTCCTTCTATACATATTGAGGTTTTGTAAATATATGAGTAAATATACTTCTAAATGGAAAGTATTAACAACAGATGAAACCCACATCTCATACTGAGGGTACCACGCGAGCCTAATATTGCAAATTAAATAATGGGAGCAGCAGAACAGAGAATCTAACACAGGGTGTTTAAAATCTGGATTTTTATTCTTTTAATGATTTGTTCATTGTGCCTCCAGAGATGGACAAATTATGCCATCAAACCTAATAATGTAAAAAACTGTCATTTGTTTGAGAAGTTTGGTTTAAAACAGAGAAGACAAAGAAAACTCAAGATTTTTGCTTTCCTTCAAGGGGGCCTGTGAGCTACATAATATCACTGGAGCTGTGTCACAGTGGCTTTTGCTTCTAACATCCTAAGTGACTGGCTGAAAGAAGGGCACTGGAATTAAATCTCCTTGTTGTGTTCAGCTGGGCCAGGCTGTCATGTCATGGCAGAGTAACTCTGAGTGATCCATGGGCATATTTCCTGCTGCTGTGAATAGCAACATGGCAGCAGTGAATTCTTCTCAGTTTATTCTGAGTCGAACCCTTTAAAGGTTTCTAGAGGAATAAGCTGTGTTTGCCTGAGTGTCCTGGGACTCCTGAGGCTCCTACCCTGAGGTACAAAGCACACCAGGTTTCAGCAGAGTGTGAGGATAAGAAGGCACCAAGAACAAGGGCAGCTGTCAAAAAAGCAGCCTCGGGCGAAAGTCCTGCAGTGAGAGAGACGGAGATGCCAGGAGCCCAAAACATTATCCCTAGGATAGCATAGAGAAATGCTGAATTTCCCATTAAATCACAGTTAGAAAACCTGCTTTTGTTACTGGCTTTTTCCTGGAAGGAAATTGCACAGTTTGTGCCTCTTGTTTGGTACAATAAGCAATCCTGTGTGAGTGTGCCCAGTAGAGAGCACATTCTGATTTAAGTTCCCAAGTGTCCTGGCAAGTCACCCTCCAGTGGTGGCCCTGACTGCGGGGCTGAGCTTCTCCAGAGGGCTGTGAGTCCTGGGATCCCTCTCAGCCATCCCTTCACAGACAAATATTTAACAAGAGCACCCAATGCCACCTTGAACAGAGATTAGGGATGCCCGGAGTTTCCATCCAAGGGGGACCAAAGCTGGGAGGGGAACAGAAGCTGGACAAGTGCATGGCAATGCAGTTTCCATGTGAATTATAAATCCAATATTTCCTGCTGTGAGTACCCGACAGGCAAACCTCTCCTCTACTTTCAGCCAGAGCATGGATTGTGTGCTGTATTCCAGCCACAAGCCTGCAGGTTCCTTGTCTTGGAATCACACCCCATACAGACATCTATAAATGAATGTCATTTATATGAATCTTTCATATGCATGAAAGATTATTTTCTTTTGTATAGAACCTCAGTTAACGTTTATAATATCTCCATCTTGATTTCAAGTTATCAAGAAAAATAAACGTGACAAATAAATATTATACTCTACAATAGTGCTGGAGACTGCCACGACCTGCAGATACTCTTGATATTGCTTGTGTATTATAAAAGAAAAAGCTATCTAGGCTTAACAAGAGGAAGATGTCTTACAGATTTTTTGATGTATTTCCACCTATTCAAACACTCTGAGTTCACAGAGTTAGCCAGGAGCAGCATGGCAAAGAGCATTAGAGAGGATATTTATTTTTTCTTTCAAGATCACAAAAAGGGACAATGTTCCATTATCAACATATTGCTAAGTCTGCATTACCAAATGCATGAGGACATCAAATATTTCTTTTCTACAGGATTATCTGTATTTTCTTTATAGACAAATCCCTACTGTATCAAGTTTTGTGCTCTCCAGCAGGCTGCAGTTCACCTTTCACACAAACATAGCAAGATATATTTAATCTTCTTGCTCTCCTCAGAATCAAGAAACAGCACAAACCTTTACACACTGCATTGTTTAAGTTGTACCCAAATAAAGACTAAATTTTTACTCCTGCTAATATAACACATTATTTTATTTCCATTCACTTCATTAAAGTTTTTTGGGGTTGTTGTATCAGCTTGAGATTCTGGCTGGAACAATGTGAAGGGTTCTTCATAATGCAAACTGATCGCCTGTCAGCTGGAGCTACTGAGCTGCTGGATAGGAACAAGGCTTTGTTCTCCAAAAAAGTCTTCAGTAACAGTCTTAGGCTCCAGCAAACACTTCAGATCTGTGCAGCCAGCACAGTCTTTGGGGAGAGCAGTTAAACCATGGGAAGCAAAAGGTCTGATGTATTATTTATGAACTACAGCAAACACAAAGGACAGCACTAAATTCCTGTCACCTGCAAACGGACAAGATGACTGCCCTGGATAATCTAACAGGGAAGGACAGAGAAAAGTATTTATCATTTCAAACTTGCGAATTTAGGCTGTAACAGAACGGGGCTGAGCAAGGCAAAACTGGAGCCAGGCACAACGAGAGGTCCTGCACAGCTCCCGGCTCCTACAGGAGCTCCCGACCTCTCACACCTTCCCAGCATCCCTTCCAGCAAACTGCTGCTCAGACTGAGCCATGCCAAACAATGCTGCAATTCTGGACATTAAACTCAACTACAATGGGGCTAAATTCATTTGCTGTTGTGTGTCTCCTTTGAACAAGAATTTGACAATAGCTTTTCAGAAATAAAGAGCCGGAACGCCACCCACCCATTTTGTGGCCTGTGCTGAAAGGAAACAGAGCAAAATAATACTAAAAAAATCCATCCAAACAAAGGAAACAAATAAACAAAAAACTTTGGCACAATTAAGAGAATGGAAAGCTCTGTTATATCCCAATATTCTGAAATCAGAGGTTGCCTTTGCAGATTTGATGGGCTGTTCTTGATATCACTCACCTCATTACTGAGGCTTAATTACTGCCCTACTGTACAGCAAAACTGTACCCACTGTCCATTCCAGAGCCACAAACTGTGCCTCAGCCTAACCTAAAAACAAAAATATTACATTAAGAGAGCTTAATCTGCATCCTATCATTGGCTTTTCTTCCAGTACTTCCACAAGAGTTGGACAAGTAATGCCAAACACCCTTAGGAGACTACACCTCCACAGAGACGTCTTTTGTCTCCCATTGTCTTTTTCTTTGTCACCTTTCTCTCACAGCAGGTTTTCCAGTCAGAAGCACATACTCAGGAAGTTTGTTTTCTAAGTCTAAATACTTAAAAAAAAAAAAAAAAGAAGTGTAAAATCCAGATGGTTCAGATGCCAGTGTCAGAATCACAATCCTTTCAATAGTTCTTCATTCAAGGTCTTTTGCCTACCCTTTTTCATATCTTTTCATGAATTAATGCAATGTCACGTTGCAGCGCTTCGTCTCAAAACATTGTCCTTCCATTCAAAGGATAATGTGCAAAACTTGCAAATGGCTGTAGAAAAAACTGTGGGGTTTTTTTGGCATCTCCCAGATCTTTGACACTGCAGTGAGGTGACACTGACACCAGGGTAAAGGTGACATCACGGGGAACAGCAGGGGATGGTTCTAGCTGCACATACAGAAAGATTTTCAGCTTCTTTTTCTTCATTAATCTGAAATATGATACATAGAGCTTGTGCTTTCTGACAGTTTATGAGCTTTCACCTTGACATCATGTCATAGAGTATCAAAAGCCAAAGGCCACCATTATTTTTGCCATACTAAATTAAGATTTTGGATTAATCGAGAACTGGAAAAAAGTGCTATGAAGATTCAGCTTCCTAAATACCAGCTGAATGTTGCTGTTCTCGGGTAAAACTCTGTGTTTGTAGGGAAATATTGAGCATTTTAAAACCCCACATTTTTAAAAACACTGTTGCCTTTAAATTTAAGTGAGTCTTCATTCTAGGTTTTCTGCTGGTGCTATGCACCTTTCATTCCAATCTATTAAATTATATTTACTATAATTACTATTCCTATACAGTTTTTCATAGCACATCACTTTCTAGCTATCACAACAGAATTTAATAGCAGTTTTTATTAACTTGTTTATGATAGTGTTCATTAAAGATTTAAATGAGCATTCTAGAATTACAATATAATGTACAGAAAACTTGGAAACAATTATAGCACTCGCCAAAAGATTACCAGCAACTATGCTCTTTATGTAAAACAATTCTTTAAAAAAATAAAGCACACATAATTGACATACTGCCTGTGTCTTGTCTTAATAAAAGCTAACTTAAACTGATATATTGAAAGAAAGTCACTCTGATAATATGAATTCTTTTTCAGTTCAGCCAAGCTCAGATATATTTCTACTCAAGCTAAATATTCATCGTATCCCTCACTCCAAATGAACATATGAAAATAGGATTCTCAGAGCCACAGAATTTTTTACACTAAAAGAAATACTTTTAAGTGACTGAAACACTTCTCATTAAAGTGCTCCTTGTGTCATTCACAGGGCTCAGTACCTTCAGCTGAGCTGCTGCAGCCCACACAGAACTGAGCAGACAATAATTATGATGTTAATCAATGTGGTGTAGCAAACATTCATACCCATAAATTCCCCTACAATCTGTGACAAGATCCCCACATTCATTGGGGGAATATTCCCAAGAGAAGCAGACTCGTGCTATGTCTACAGACCAGATCCAAAAATAATAAATAATTACAAGTGGTGTGCCAGTGGCCATCTTCAGGGAGGGAGAGGAGGGAGAAAAAGGGCTACATCATTTATTTAAGTTCTCTCATTAAGGTCTCTGCCTTTTTATTTTCTAAGGCTTGTCTCTTGAACTCTCCTTAGAAAACCCACAGGCTACACCCTGACACTGATTTATAAGCAGCAGTCTCCAGTGAAAGCAAAGAGGAACTTTGTTTATAAATGTAGGGTTCAGTATCGTCAAAAATTCAGAAAAAGCTTCCAAATTTTCCAAAAACATTGGACAATCTTATCCAGAAAGGATTCATTTCTGTAGTAGGAAATGTGTCCAGCACATTAAAGGACACTGAAGAGATCTTTAAACCTTTTTCTAACACATTTCTGACACCTGCAGTAAAGCAGATTTTGTGAGTGCTTTGATTAACTCTACTTCTTATCAATTTCACACAAAGCTGCACATGGATGAGCTACTCTTGTAGCCAAAGGGCTGGGGGAACTCAGTCACACCAGCAGGTCCCACTCCTTTCTGCTTCCAGTTCCAAAACTCAGAACAGGAGAGCAACAGAAGCATCAGAGTCAGCAGAGAAACTGCACAGCTATAGGGGGTGCTGGATCTTACATATATAGGGGAAAAAGGACAGGTAGGTCAGTCAAAAACACACCAAAGGGATGGAGCTACAAACACCTGGAGTGTAAAACCCTGCTGAGTGAATTCCAGCTGGAAAAATGCAGGTGAAATCCTCCTGATTGCACTATAGGGTCATATAGGAAGAAATAACTAATTAAGTCATTCCTCCAAAATCAAATACTCATTCCAACACTGTTTAATAAATAAATTTTCCTGTCAGCCAACATTTACATTACGTCCTAGCTGCTAATCCAGTCAATCAATAAAAACAACATTTTTTAAAATTGATAAAATGTTTTTCTAAAAAAAGTCCCTAAAAAAAGTATCAAACCCAAGTTTTAACTGGAATTAAATCAGGTTTTGAAAAGCAAGTAACCTTTGAGATTTTGCATTTTGTAAGATCCAGAAGAAATGCTGATTTCCAGAGGAAAGGCAAACAGAAAAGAGAATCTGAACACAAGAGACTTGGCATCCACTGAGTGCCCTGAGTACCACTGAAATCTGTGCTGAACTCTGTGCATTGCAGCACATTGCTGTGCTCAGTAGGGAGGAAAACTAATTTCAGGCCTCATCTGGGACCACTGCGACCTGGGGTTTCACTGCAAGTCCTGGGGAAGAAAGGGCAACCAGCATCCATCACACCTGCTCCTTCCCCGAAACCTCGAGCTTGAAACTTCCTCCTGACACTGAAAATAAACATAAATCTGGGAAGAAGAAGAGGCAGAAAAGGGAAGAAAAAACAGCCTTCAATATTCTTTAGTGAGGAAAAAGCAGCTATATAAATCAAAAGGCTGACTTATCAGTGTAGAGATTTTTAATAGAAAAAATATCAAGGGGAGCACACCATATGGATCAAAGTGCTCTCCACATATGTTACTTTTTTTCATTTGAAAAGTAACATATGTGAGGAGATGCAGAAGAAGTCCTTTCTGAAGAGCTCATCTGGCTTATTTTTAATTAGAATTATATTAGATTTTCTGTCTAACTTAATAGCAAATGACAGTTGTTGCTTCACTAAGTATTCCTGTCAGCTATAGATTGATAGATTTGGATTCTATTTTCTTGAATATGAAAGTTGGACTTGTGAGTAGCTAAAATGACTGTAAAGAAAGAAGACTGAAGACTACACAGTATGAAACACATAGAAGCCATGGAATTTTGTGTATTTATATAATTATAATTTTACTGGGCCTTTAGATTCAAAGGACTTCAGGACTGCAGCAAGGCCATGAGATGTATAATCAAAGATACCCATTTAGAAAGTCACAGCTGCACATCTCAAGCACAGCAGCTTTTGGATATTTTTTGTGAATGCTCTGAATTGACTGAAAGCTCATTGCTAATGAACCTGCCAGCAGAGCCTTCCATCCTGCAGACCTGCAAGTCAGTGTCCCTTTGTCATCGTGTGAGAAACTAGAAGCATTACCTACACATCAGCTTCTGCCTTTGTTTCACTCACACGTGCAGAAAAGTTTATTCTCATTCTTGACAAGGCAGTGATCAGTCAAAGGTTGGACTCGATGATTTCAGAGGCCTTTTCCAACCTAAATGATTCTGGGATAAGGCAACAGTTTTCATTTACAAGTTCATAATCCAGTAGTTTCCGCAAAGAGAAGAGAACTCTTCAGATCAATTATACCCAAGATTTAACTGCTGCTACTAATCAACCTGAAAAAGTTCTGTCTGATCTGTATGGCCTGTCCATCTCAAGATATCAGGGGCCTCTTTAAAAAATGTGGGGGCTTGTGAGAAAGTTATTACTCAGGTAGGTAGCTGCAAAAATCTGTCTTAAGGCATAATTTACTTTGTGTTCCGAAGAAAAACCAGGATTCATGTTTAAACGAGACAGAAGACACCAGCATTATGATATATGGTACTTCAGAAAGGTTCTAAGTCAGGTGCTGAGCTGAAACCTTAACTAGGCTGAGAGTGATGCCAAGTCAGTGCACAACGAGTGGCTGGTTTCTGTGAGTCAGTGTCTGGGCCAGCTCAGTCCCATTAATGTTTTACTCCATTATCTGAGAGCTGACATCTTTTCAGTAATTACTGCAGATGATACCACCTCTAGTGTAATTAAAGAACAATTATTTAGAGTGAAGTGAGCCAAGATCATCCCCATCCTCTGTTTAGGCCAAAGCCAAAGAAGGCCTTGTCAAATAAAATGGATGTTTTGCATTAGGGAGCAAAAAAAGGGTGATGTAAAGAGTCAAGTAATTTGATGGGCAACGCTGCAGTGGAATTAATTCAATATGTTCAATAGGGTCAGTTCCATGTGCAGTAATATTGGACAGATGGGTATGATGGCTCTATACTTCCCCTGCCTTTGCATTAGTGATTCAGGACTTACAAAGCAAACCTCAGACAGCTCCTGGCCGCCTGCCTAGCCAGAGAAAGACTGGAAGCAAAACACATTAAATGCTCCTGCAAATCTACATCCTCTGCAACCCTTCTGCAATGAGCTTCTTTCAAAATGACCCCTTGGACATCAACCAGAAAAATAATCATCATTGTAACACCAGCCTATAAACTTCTGGGATTAACGGTTAAATAATAATGAACGAGAAGTGAAGGGAAGAATTCACTTTGTGTGAATACTAATGAGAGAAGGCTGGATGCAGCCTTTGTTTTTGACGGTAACTAGGTGGAGGGACTAATTACAACTCTTACTCAAAGCATAAATTATATCTTTTAAGGGATTGCGGAAGAGAAGAATGGAGTTAATAAAGGCGTTCTATCAGACACAGGAAGGTAAAAGATCACAGCTGACCGACACATACATTTCCTAATCCATCAGGGTCAGTGTTTACACAGCAAAGGTCACTTTTGGTCAATTGAAAATAACAAGTTTTCCCATCAGTCCTGATGAAAAGACAGGCATTCCCAGATTTATAGGGAAATAAGTTTAGCTCCTCGGACGGTGCAGACACCTTTTCAGGTACTTGCACATGGCTCCTATAAATGCCCTCCACAAAAGATGGGCAGGTTCCCTCACTCTGAAAACAAACACATCATAATTAACATTTACAAAACAGATGTAAGAAGAAATACAATGTTATCTGGAACCCTGGACGGTGGTGGCCTTGCTAGAATAGTAGGATGTCCACTGAGTTACTGGGCTTAAATAACTTGTATTTAGAGCCTGTTAAATTCAGCTATCCTTAATTTCAAGGGATAAACAACAGATGAGAAATACTGTTAACGATTGACTGTATCGTTTCTGAGTTTGTTAAATTCCAGAATAGCTTACTATTTTTAGTGGATTAATTTTTGTCTTCTAGCCTCATGTGAGGAAAGACAGTGTGAAAGACAGTGTGATAATAGACTATCAAAGCTGTCTCTTTCTTGTAGCAAAATATTGGAAAAGTGGGCTTTGCTTTGCAATTAAGATTCCTGAACTGAAGGTTGGGCTTCTGCTCCAGTTATGTGAAAAAAATGTTTTAGAAGTTGAGGGAAAAACTTAAAATTACTTAAAGAATTTGCAGATATCAAAGACAGAAGGTGATGCAGTGAAATGAAAAAATATTGACACTGAATAACAGTTCTGAATGGGAAGGAGGACGTGGCTGATTATCAGCAGCCTTTCCTGACTTCCTGAGAGACGTCCCCCTTTCACCAGCATGACAAGCTGCAATTCCAGCACTGAGAAAGCCCTGAGACTTGAGGCTGACAATCCACACAAAGCTTTTCTGGAATGAAAATTGAGCAACCACGTCTGTCCATTTACCAAACAGAGATAAAGGCACTGAGGAGCATTGAAATGCCCTCTGCGGATAGAACGCTCAGAGCTGGGAGCTGAGCACAGCCTCTCCCTGCTCTCCTCACACCATTCCCAGCAGTTTTTCCTGGAGCCATGACTCATGGAGCAGCTTCCCACAGTAAATCCCTGCAGCAGGAATGGGAGAGAGCACCTTGTGGCTGGAGCAGGCACAGAGAGGATGCTCCTCTCTCCCTCAGCCTGAGGAAAGAACAGAACCAGTGCAGCCTCTCCCATCATTTTAATCTCTGTTATTTCATGATGAGAATGAGAGGCATCTTTGATCTGAAGTTTATTTTGCTTCATTTGCCTCAGGAATGGGCATCAGATCAAGCAAAAGCATAGAAGAGCCTCTAGACTACAGAGCCCCATGAGGCAGGGCCTTTTATTGTGCCAATCCTACAAACAAGTACAGAATAGTTAAACTGAGGGTAACTCTAGGCTGTATGCAGAGCTAGGATCATTAATTCCTAAATTTGGCCTGTAACTGTGTGTTTTCTCTCTGGGTGATGTTGTAGACCTTGAATGTGTCCTTCAAACTGCATAACACAAAAACTGAGCCATATATACTACCAAAAACATGAGTTTAAACTGGGACAACCCATAGACAGTCACCACTTGCAGAGTATATTTTTTTCTTAAATAACATTTGTCTATCACTGCTGCTTCCAGTGAGCAAACAACAGAGCATGGAAGGCAAATGAGACTCTCAGCATGAGGAGCAGACAAGAGTCAAAGCCAGCAGTGCATTTTGTCTTACAGCCAAACACGGGAGATATTTTGTCTGAGAATGTCTCAGAGCAGCACTCGCAGCCCTCCAGGATCCCACGTCTGTGCTCCACTTAAGGCAGATCAAAGTCTGGTGTCAAAGTTCTCTGCATAATACACAGAACAGCACCCTGAGAAATAACACCCAATACATGTTGCTCTTGCATTTGATATGATTTTAGTGCTTGATTTACATTTGTTTATTTAAAGAAACATCATCTGTCTGATTTGTAACAGCACTCAGCAGCTCTCAGTAGACAAGGAAAAAATGTATGACCTCAGACAAGAAATAAACACTTAAAATATTTTAAGGAAATAATGCCTTAGGTGCCCCTGTGTACTGTCCTGCACAGGAAATAAATTTGGAGATCGTTAGTAGTCAGATGTCATTAAAGACAAGAATTACAGTATGGAAATGAAGTTGTGTCATTTCTGACATGTGTGTACTTATTCGCATAAAGGTGTGTTTCAAATACAGAGCCAAAAGGTAGACTTCAGGGAATCTAGAATCCTGATCATTTCTGCCATTTCCATTCCCAAAATTAACATGATAAATAAAATGCAGCAGATATTCCCTGTTTTAAGTGGAATATCAAATTTGAATGCTGTCAAAAAATGATAAAGTTAAAAAGTTACATTGTATTTATACATTAATTTTGAATTGTCAGAGTCAAATGAAGCAAATTATGACAAAATTCTGTATGATAGCTCTTCTAACACCTTTACTGAATTAAGCAAAATCTCACACATATCCTTCAAAACTCTCAAGATAGGCAAGTTCTCCAGCCCTAAATATGGCAATTTGTGGTGCAAGGGTCATACAGCTTCATTTGGAGGTATTCTTTTCATGATTATTTTTTTCTAGATGAAATAAAAAGATATCCCTGATATCCCCCATGATTATTTTTATGGAAATGGCTGACATGAACAATTATTCACTGGGAATACTGCTGGGGTAGGATTTATAATAGAATTATTATCATTTCACACAGTGAGACCCCATCTGGATAAGGGCTCAGCAACCCAAGCCCTACAGAAGACCCTGCAGCTGCAAACAGGTTGTTCATGGATGCGTTTTTCCATCTGATGTAAAGACCCTTCAACATCTGCCTTTCCCATTTCACTGAGACATCAGCAAATGTCTGCCTGCACATCTGGAACAGAACAATATGGACAATACTTTTGGGACGTGGTGGATTTAGCGAGGGCCTTTGTCCCACTTTCTCCCCATCCAACCTACCTTCAGCAGGTGACAAAGACCTCCACAGGGCATTCCAGCATATCCAGGCAAATCTCTGAGGAGCTCTTTTGCCATTTCTAGTCAGTTAACTGATTAATGGTACAAAATTTCAGAAATATCTCTTCTTAATAATTCTGACATTTTAATGTTCTGAGGTTTCAATTTCATCTAATTTCCAATTAAAAGTCACATCCCAACTTGGCTAAATCCTGACCTAGAGTTTTGTAGGGATTCACACTTAAAAACTTGTTTACAGCTTACTTTTAAGGTTATGAAACCTTTAAAACTGTAGCATTTTACATATGAGCCTTCAACAGTGATACCATCCTCTACAAGCAAATTTCTGTTTTATGCAAAGTGAAAAGTGGATGTTACCTTAGGCTGTGCTTCTTATTTAAGTTCATATAGGGCTACACCCCAGAAGAAAGTTCCTTTTCTGAAATGTCAGAATAAGAATAGGATAAGGGGATGACTTATTTTCTGCCTGATGCCATCTGATTCTGAATCTAAATGAGCAAAACCTCAGGAGACTGGTATTTTTCCTGGAGAATCATATGGTGCTTCCAATGAGGAAATATTTACAAGTGCAGCGCAGTAGGAAAGGACTGATGCTAAATGCTAGTGTCATCAGAACTGCTTGGATTTGTTCAAACAGTTGTGCAAGTCTAAAATCATTATTCCTCTTTGTTGATCTTCACATTCTGTAGGAGGAAGTTTATACAGTAAGCAACCAAAAAGATGCTTTAATAAATAGCACCAAAAGCATAGCTCTGGCTTGCAAAAACAACTTCAAACCTAAATCAGAATCAATGCAATCACTACAAACAAAGCCAGAACCGACTCAGAGTAACTTCACACCATCTCAGGAGTATGGAAGAGGTCACCTGGAGCCAGAAGGGAGGGAAGTGGCCTCGGGACTGGCTCTGTCACTGTCACTGTTCACAGCTCAGCTCTAGGAGGGCCCTGCCAGTGCAGCACCTTCTCCAGAGCATGTCCTGGTGGAAGGGACAGAGCTGCAGGGCTGGCAGAGCAGATGGATCAGTTGATGGGGCTGGAAGGCTCCTGGCTTGGAGAGCTTGGCTGGGGGAACGCCCTGTCCCAATGCAGAAACCTCACCGTAAATCAGGAGACGCAGCACGTGTCAGGTGTCACTACCTCCTTCTCATAGAGCTTTGTCTCCGTTCCACTAGGGTAAATAATAAATAATAAATACAAGGTATTTTTAAGTAGCTGAACTGCTGTGGTGGTGGGATACTTTTCAGAGGAAAATGAAATTGAGCTTATGTAAGAACACGAGTGCATTTTGCAGCCACTTAGCATCATCAAGGAGCTTTCAGAGAGGAATTATGTGCTGCCTCATGTATTAGCAGCATAATTACCAGCTCAGCCTTAATTCCAGTAAGATATTTCTGTGTAAAAGGGAGAAAGCTGGGAGCTCCTCATGCCCCAGGATGTGGTTATGTTGCTGTCCCCCTTGGCTGGGAGAGTTTCATGTCCCCAAGGCTGCAGCCTGCCGGGGGAACAGGACGTGTCAGGAGAGGCAAAGCTGCTGCCTCCCGTTGCTGTGGCACATTTGCTGTAAATGGTAATTTAATAAGTGCTTCCCTGATTACTCACTCAACAGAAATACCAACTGTGATTGTGGAATGCTCCAGCATTTCACCCTCAGCCCGATAATCAGCTCCACACTTTGCAAGTTTCTGGAACGCAAGCTGAAGGAAGCAATAGATTTCCATTTCAATGAAAAGCAAAATCTTTTAACTGCAAACCAGCTGCAGTGAGTGAGAAAGAGATGCAAAGTTTTTTGTTTCCCATTGGAAACTCTCTGCTATCCACAACAGTGGTCTTATTCCTCCTAGATTTAAAATTCTATTATGGCAACCAACCATAAATATACTTCGCAAGAAGCTTCGGAGCAGCTTCAAATACACATTTTATTTTTTTCCCAGTTGTGCACCTCTTCCAACTATTAAATATTAAAATCTTACTTTGCCACTCAGGTCAGTTCAAGAAATCAAATAAACTCCATGGAAAGTATCCTGGTGTTTTTTTCTAGAAAAGCAAATTCTAATACGAGAACTGAAAAGGAGGCAAGGGGTCAGGACCATAAAGATTTTAGTTGAATAGCGTTTCAGTTTGTTTACTGACAGTTTATTTATCATTATCAGCCTGCAGCATTTTGGATGCACCTCTATAAACTGTGGAACTCTAAAAAAAATAATAAATCACAGCGTATAGGTAGGAAAGGCACTATAACAACAAAATTTAGTGATGCTAATGATAGGCTTAACCTGAATATCAACACCTGATATCAGGCAGCGACTGGCCCTGGGAAGGATTATGTTTGTGTTACACCAGGGCACATTAGCACAGCAGAGTCCCAGTGACACAGCTCTGCAGCTCTGCCCTGGATGAACCCAGAGCCTGAGGTGAGCAGAACATGGATCTGTCTCTGGCTCCTTGTTCCAATGTGCCCTGCCTGGGTGCAGAGGGTGGATCTGGACTCTCTGCTAAGAGGATCTACATTGGAAGGTTCAGAATTGTGCCAATTTCCCTGTAGAACTTTCTAAAGATAATGCTGTACCACTAAAAATGAGCTTTCAATACTCAGTGCCAAATGCTACTTTGTTTATGTGCAATAATTAGACAAAGTAAAAAGTTACAAAACAGTGACCAGTTATCACTATTTTTCAACATGTTTAAAGTTCTTTCTACCTTCCTTTATTCATTCTGAAATAGTTTTTGTAACTAGTTACATGATCATAGCAGTGAAATGAAGGTAATAAACAGAATTTTTTTGGGTACTTTGGGGGTGGGGGGTTTGGTCATTTTCAAGGTATGTATTAACACCATTTCAAACAAAACCTCACAGCCTGAGCGTCCTCTGTGAGCTCCAATGCAAACACAAGCAGCGTGACTTCCTTTTGGAATATATTTGCAGTACACAATCTGGATTGATATCAACTTCAAAAAATAAATCAATGGAAAAGCTTCAAAGGGACCCTGTGTCAGATATAATTAAAATAATGCTACTTCAGAGCTAGAACTGCCTTCTGTATTTCACTAATATTCCCAATATCAGACTGCACATATAAGCTAATTGAATAAGAACCTAGTCAGTAAAAAGGGTCTCTCAATTTAATTATTTTTAAAATCAGAAGTTGTTTTCAAGTGAAACAGGTTGATCAAGAAGCTGTGTCAAGGTATTTTCAACATTGCTATTTAACAGCAAATACCAGAATACACTGCTCTGAACAGATTAAAAGGGGCCACTCCCAACTTCTGTAAAACTTTGACTTTTTAATCCAAAATTTAACCACTCACGAATCAAAGCACTTCATTACAGTTCAATTTAGCATTAACCTCTCTTGACAAGCAGTCAGAGTGCCTTGTAAGAGCTGTAATTTATTTGCCTTCTCGTCCTGTTCCAAACGGGTTCTTTGGCCTTTGGCAATGAACTGTGGTGATGCTCTGACCCCCGGGGCAGCACCTCAACAACAACAGCACCAAACCCAGCAGCACATCCCGGGAACTCAGCTGGGAACAAGGTCCAGTACAGAGAAGAAGTCGAAGGAAGAAGAAGGATTGTGCCTAAACCCAAGAGTTAAGGGCCCATTAGAAAAGCCATCCACTCCCATGGGCTCAGGTGCCCTAAACACAGCAGAACAGTGAGAGATACACTCAGATTATTAAACCCCAACTTGCTGAGTGATTCAGGACAAAGGAAATGTTTTGTGCAAAAAGTGAACTGCAATTAGTCTAGTGCTTAGTTAGTCAAAAGAGGAAAAAAAATCTGATTATATTCAAAGCAAGTCTTAACAAAAGGAAAAAAATTGTCAAAAATATACAAATCATCTGAAAGCCATTAAAAACCACTAAGAATTCAATCTTACTGAGGTATTTTAATTTTACTATAAGCTGTACACCTGTAAAGATCTGGTAGATGTAAGAGAACAAGGTATAATTCTAAAAGGTTCACAAATTATATCTAATTATAGCAAATCCAACAACAATAACAACAACAGAGCCTAACCAAGTTGAATGAGTGAAATAGACATATTTATCATCCAGTCCACCAGGAATTTCGTTAAACAGCATGGCACAGACAAAATATATAAACAAGTTCTTTCCTGAGTAAAGGTGTTTCTCTCTGACCGTCTCACCTGTGATGATTTCCTGCCATTTCCAATTAACTTCAACCGGGAAAGATCCTAAACTGAGGTTGTTAAAATGCTAAAAATAGCTGCAGGTACCTAAAACCCTGTCCATGGGTAACGGTTTACATTCACTCACCTTCTGCTGGATTACAGCAGATCTGTTGGTACCAGATAGATTTTAGGGAGACCTCCTGCACGAAAGATCCACCTCTAATAAAACCGAATTCCAAACTGAATTATGGAACAGTTGATATGCAACCCAGCAGATTATTAATTTTAGGGAAATATAATTGATCCTGCATACTTAAAGCAAATAGAAAGAACAAGGCAAAGTAAAGAAGGCACAAGCTAAATTGAATAAAGGTAACTAATTAAAGAGTCTTCAACCACAGCTGTAGAAGTAAATTGTCACCATATTCTTAATTGGAAAAAACCCACCTAATCTGCTCTCTGGTAAATGTCACAGATCCACAGGGATAAAAAGCACTGAGATTTTGGCACTGAGTGGTCAGGCCCTGAAACCAAAGCAGCCTGGAGAGCTCGGGAAGGTGCTCCCAGTTCTGTAATGTTTCCTCTGAGACAGCCAAATACAGCCACACCTCCAGGACATCCCGAGGATGATGATTATACCCCAACAGAGATTGTCCTGCCAAGCAGTGGCTCTTGACAAAGCCATTGCAATTCCAAGGGAAAATATTCCAGGGGATAATCAGTCAGGATGGGAGATTTCAGCAATGCAAGAGGTCTGATACTAACAAATAACAGGCAAAAAAGAGGAAGTAAGCAAAGCTGTTCAGAATATGTTCTGAGCAGCCATTAAAACAAAACTTAAGCACAAGAGGGTAGAGATGTATTCCATGAAAATGCTTAAATGTCAGGACAATATGCATAGGAGGACATAGCTCACCATGCTTTATTTATCAAAAAGCTTAAGGTCAAGCCTTTGAGATCAGCTCTTGCTCTGGAGATGAAAAATTTGGCAATTGGCTCAGTCTACCAGACAGAAATATGAGATTAAATGGCCGGAAGATAAATTAAAAACAGTCAAAGAGAAGGTTCAATTTTGTAACAGTGCCAACATAGGGGCAAACAGAAGATTTTTCAACACTAATCATCTTAAAGATGCGTTGGTTTCTTTTTTTTATTCTCTAAGATCTGCACCAATACAAACAAAAATTAATTCATGAAGTCAGACTGGCTGACAACAATACTCCCTTCTGGCTGCATAATCTATTACCTGGCTGCTCACAGCCATCAGTCCCTGCATCTTACATAAACAAATATTTCATTTCATTTTTTAAACTGGGAGTTAGTTTTGGAAAAACCAACTCAGACTAACTTTTTCCTTTAATAAAAATAATAAAATTGTCTGTGTTATAACTTAGCTTTTTTTTCTTGTATTTCTTTTGTTTCAACTTACAAAATTAAATGTAAGCTGCTATTACAAATGTAATACTTTCTAAATTTATTTTTACTGCTAAAGTCATCTTTTCAGGCTTACATTTTTCATCAAAGTATCACTATCATTTTTGACACGATTTATAAAATACCAGCAATACAAACCCTCATGGGCAAATACAATTTCTTATTGTGATCCGACTTTTATTTTATCTAAATGAAAAATAAATTATTAAAAATTAAATAAAAGGGATACAGTAAGAATATTGCAGGCAGCATTAGCCTGATCATAACATTCTCAGAATTAATCCCATGCTATTCTTCCATGTCACTCCCACATATTATACTGCCTTACCATCTCCGTTCTTACACGCCACTATTAATATTTAACTATCAAATGTCTTTTACTGGAAGATGTTTAAAGATTGGACGATGAGGAAATAACTATTCCTGGAGCTGCTACAGACTAAATTATATTCCAGATTGGAAAGCCCTTCTATCTAAACAGTAAATCTGCACACCCCTTTGCTAGATGTAATCTCTGTCAACACTTGGGTTTGGGTGTTCTCTGGAACAGCTCAATCCAGCACCTTGCAATAATATTTAAAGTGTGAGCTCTAAGCAGTCCTAGCACTTCCACAAGTGAAACCTCAAACATGAATAACGGGTTTGAATCTGAACTTAAGCCTGCTCTCACGTGTCATAAAGCTTTGGCCAGTTGTGAAAACCACTTTTATAGATTTTATCAAAATAGCAGTATCTTTAAACAAGGCTGTGATTAGGCACAGGATTAGCTTCTCTGTAAGCATAAAATGAACCGGTGTACCCAAAGTACCCAAAGTACCCAAAGTGAGGAGGATCATGGCCTCATTTTCAGCTCTGCATTATAATGTCTCAGTGATTCTATTTATTTTAAGTGCTATTTTTAATATAGATTTTTAAAAAAAATACTTTTATAAATTAATTTCTTTTTTTTTCTGGCTAAACAACAAGCAAGGACATTCTTCCACTTTTTCAGAGGCTGCATTGCTTCTTTGGGAAGAGAGGGAAATTCTACTGTCAGCCTGATTTACTGTTTGACCTCTTTCCAAGTCATATAAAACAAATAAATACTAATGAGCTCACCACCCTCACCATAAACACCCCTTCTGCTCTAACTGATGAAAGCATTTTGTTGTTTCATTCTCCTACTCCCACTGTTAAGAAGTTGTGTCTTTGTGTGCCAGTCCTACGGTGCCAACACTGCAATGGTGACAGAAGTTAAATGGATGCCGGAGATGGAGCTTGTGATTCTTTTCAGTACATTGGAAGCTTCCAAAAGTGTTAAATCAATCAATAAAACCAACAGGGCCATAATCTAATTTCAGGTTTATTTCCTTCAGAAGGTCTGTATCTGAAATTAGCATCCTGTCAAAAGTTGCTTTTAAAAATTTTTAGTGGCTCATGAACACACTGTTACTTGGCATTTAGACCTGATGGCCTTTCTAAAACATCCACACAATCACTCAGCCAGATCTTCTTCTGATAATTCCAAGCATAATTGATATTAGCTCCAGTATTGCCAATCAAAAGTTAGGTCATTGTTCTCATGGCAGTGCTTTGTACTGGCTGATCACACAGAACATCTTTAACCAACGAGACAGGAGCAGGGGATACAAAATTACTTAGAAAAAAATGGAAAGTGAAGGATAAAACACACAAAGTTCAGAGGGAATCCATGGTAATTGTGAGAATAGAGCTCTGGATTCAAAGAACTAAATCTGTAACTTGCCAAAAAGACAGAGGAATGGCCCTTTGGCAAAGCTGACACTGAAGCAGTCACATGATATAAAATGTATTCCACAGAATTACAGAGCAGCCTAAGTTGGAAGAGATTCACAAGAATCATCAAAATCCAACTCCTGGCCCTGCTCAGGGCAACCCCAACAATTCTACCAGGAGCCCAGTGACCATTCCCTGGGAGCCTGTTCAGTGCCCAACCACCCTCTGGGGGAAGAACCTTTCCCTAACATCCAGCCTAAACCTCCCCTGACACAGCTTCATGCCATTATTTGGGATATTTTATTGGCATTTGGCTCTTTCTTCTTTTAATCGAGTTCTTTTTACACCACCAGGCATAAATACTTGCACTTGGCCTAAAATTGGTGGAAAACTGTATTCCCTAAAAGTTTTTAGAACCATCTGCTCCCCAGAATTTAAAATCACTTTTTCTTCCTATCTAAGCAATACCATAAGAGATTCAAGCTGTAGAACTACTAAAGTACTAAAAGGTTATCCTTTCTTCTCCCAAACAAACATTTAAACCAATCAACATGACAGAAGGTGCACATTAGACAACGTTTCCATCACTGAGGAAAAGCTACTGAAGTAACGAGATCCAGATGTTAGACCAAAAAGAAATTTATCATCCTCAGAACCCCCCAAATTGTGTCTGATGTTTCATACAAAGATTGCCTAATTTGCTAATGTGCATTTTCTTGCAGTGAGAAAGAAAAAAAGCACACCTGTCAAGAAACCTGTTTTGCACACACATTGGAATGACATCTGTAGCAGCTCAGCATCAGGGAAATCCAGAGACCATTAAATTATTTTGAATGTGTCTTCCTTTGTACAAATTTCTCTGGAAATCTTCAAAGTGAACAGAATAAATATGCCTAATTTATTTACTCTTTTACAACATCTTGGGGTAGATTGAGGAGAAAAAAATTGCTGAGGAAGCTTTTTGAATAATACCTTCATAGACTGTTTTTTTTTACATGTCTTAAATTTTAATCTCTGAAAGTTTTGAATAATAAACTCATTGGCAGAATCACAGGGCTGGAGAGTCTACTTCAAGAATAAAGTTCAGTATCACTTATGGTCATCTACAACATATGTGGAACAGCACCTTCAGAACTGCCCTGGTGAAATACAGCTTTGTTATCATCATATAAACTCCTGCAAGAGAAATTTAATTCTCTATTAAATCTGACAGCAGAATTACAAGAATCTACTCATGAGTTCTATTTTCTCTACCAAAATCTGTCTTATTTCAGGTGAACTTTTTCAGTGAAGTTTTGCAATTTAACCACTTCTGGTTTTCTCCGCTATGGTGAAGGAACAGGAAGAAGTTACCCAGAGAAGCTGTGGCTGCCCCTGGATCCCTGGAAGTGTCCAAGACCAGGTTGGATGGGGCTTGGAGCAACCTGGGATAGTGGAAGGTGTCCCTGCCCATGGCATGGGTTGGAACAAGATGATGCTTAAGGTCCCTTCCAACCCAAACGTTTCTAGGACTCGATGATAAAGGATTGTAGAGAAAGATAAAAGAAAGTAGCTGCAACAACAAAAAAAAAAAAATTAAAGTTATATATATATCTGGAAAAGCAGGGGACATTTTTACTGGTGAGTGATGGAGCTCTGAAACTTTCAGAACTTCCCCCTCACAGTGGCTGCACTATTGGCTGATTTTTCACTTTAATGCATGAGGGACTCTTTCCACCAGGATTGTATCTGATAACTGCACCTGCTTTTATGAAGATCTTCTCAGCAGCATTCACAGGGCCTTTCTCTCAGGGACATCTGAACAGGCCTGACTTTTTTTCACTCAATACACAAGTTTGGAGTAAGAGGTTTCTGAAGAAGAAAGTTGATCTAATGGCGGAGTTAAGGACATCTTCTAATTATCACAAGGTATACGACTTGTCATATAACACTTCCCTTCTCATAAAACTGCTGAGATGTTAAACTTTAAAATGCAACGCAGGTATTACACAAGTGAATTATTTCACTTATTTTCCATATATTACAGCTGAATAGCAGTTCACTGTAGTTATGGTTGAAAATTGCTTACTATTTAATATAGGGCTATTCCAAACTCTCCACCTGCTGACTCAAATGCTTTAGAATTATTGTGTTTCAAAGTGGTGGCCAAAATATTGGGCAATTTGGAAAACAGGTTCTTAAGACACAGCTCCCTTCTCGAATGAGTTTGTATCATTTTCTTCTTATCTTTTTTTCACAAATTCAGAACTGAAGTGATGGCAAATGACATTTTCCTTATAGTGGAAGAAATGTTATAAGATAGGTGAGGTTATAATCTAGGTGTAAGAAAATTAAGAACAAAAAAGTGAAATATATCTTTAAGTTAACCTAGAAATGGTTCAACTGAGGTTTACAACTTTTCCTAGTGGCAGAGGAGGTCCTGAGGAGGTGTCCTGGATGACAAGATATTGCAATCTGTCTGTATCAGTTTTCTGGGAGCATTGAGCACATAACTTAGTCTGAATCCAAAAATGTTTTGTCCAAAACTCAAATTTTGACTCAGATGTATTATTTTAAACACGTGATTTCCCTCAGAGCTATTGCAACGTACATCAATTAGTTATGGAGAAGACAAGAGGAAGCAGTTGTGTTTTGCATGACTGAACCGAGTCTACCTGAGAGAAAGAAGAGACCAAACCCCTCAGTCAGGTTATTGACCAAACCCCAGCTTCAGCCCTGCTTGGCTTCTGCTCACTCTCCAACAGCTGGTGGCACAGCTCAGACACAGCCAGGAACAGAGGGAAAGAGCTCAAGAATAATATGGGAGGAGGCAATGAGAGGCCTGAAGTGTTACAGCTCCCTTTGCAGAGAATTCCTGCAGGCTCTGCAGGGTGGTGGCTCACACAATGCCAGGCAGCAATTTCTTACTGTTGTGAACTGTACTTTTCCAAATTCAATACAACAATTGAAGAACTGATAACCAGCACCAACCTGTAGATTTCCTTCACCATTTCTTGATGAATCAAAAGACATTGTATCTAAAGGAATGCACAGGAGTGGGCACATCATCATTTTGTGATGAGAAGTCAAGCACTGAGCCCTCTGTGACCTTCCTGGCTTTTGTGGCAATGGCATCCATCTTCAAATTTCCTCTTTCGAGTACCCTACACTTTAATGATATTCTTGAGGTGAAAGGGACAATGGAGATTTGCCAGTTCCAGAGCCCTGATGGATACATCAATCCACAGCTGTGGCACAAAATACAGAGAAGAAATACACCAGGGGTGTCTGACAGGCCTGGCAGAGGTATGGAAATCAGAGATCAGGGCGAGAAGCTGAGGACAGACACTCTTAGTACACTCCACATTCCCTCCAGACAGGATGTGAGAGTTGCTGCTCTTCCCACTTCAAAGTTTCAACATGACTGAGTTTGGTTAAAAAGTGTAAGACTTCCTCTCACTGACCAACATGACCAATGGTTTTGGGGTACTCAGTTTGTTTAGGCCTTTTTTTAACATCTCTTCAAACCCTACCCAGCACACATCAACAACCAACTTGTCAGCAAAATATCAACAGGAACATTCAAACACATTTATGCCTAATTCCAGCAATAATAAAGACTTCAGTTACACAGAATGTAACAATTCACAGCTAAAGATGAGGAGAGTCAGGAGCCCTCTGCAAGGTCAAGAAAAAGTGGCAACTTATTAATGCGCAACTCTGACCTGCAGTGGCTTGATAGAAAAATGCAATCTCTAGTAGATCGTTTTCTTACTCTACTAGTCTTGAGTTAAACCTTTTACACAATGTCCATATGCTTTGACGACGTGAGAAAAAGAAGTGTCTTACCTCTGAAGAGAAAAAGATGGTTTAATAAATTGTCTGAGCAAATACCTTATTTGATAAGGGTTATCTAATGCCTCATACAGAATATAAACTAGTACAGAATAGAAAATGCCTTTAAGTTAAACAAAATATTTGGGTAGACAACTGCTTTTTATCTTTCTTGATGGTGCTATAGTGGATTACAGCTGATGAATAGTTTTTGTAATACCACAAACCAACTCTGCTTTGTTGGCTTATGAGTCTGCCTTCAAAAACTGCTCACAAATATGGTGTGAAACAGTACTGCAACTAAATCTCACAATGCACCCAGCAAATAAGCAATAACAATTTGGTGGTTTCAGTGAATGCATTGTATTCCATAGAGTTCAGTTTATTAAAAATCAACAACAAAAAACCACCACCACCACAACCCCTAAATCATGTTCTGATCTTTTAAATTCCTGAACAGTTATTGTTAGCTGACACTACTCTGAGTAGGATGCTGGACTGGAGACTACTTTCAATCTGATGATCTTATGATTTAATTAATCTCAGGAGAAAATGCTTTCTCCTAAGACACTGTATAATATCAAATTTATAAGACTAAAGAGAGAAAAAGAATGAAACACTAATGGCAAGTTCCTGGAGAATGAAGTGACAGAAAGGAGTGGAATGAATAGAGCATCATGCATTAGGGCTGCAGCAACATCATAGCCATTAAGCTAAGAAATGTCCATTTACAGGTTCCCCAGCCCTGCTAAAGAACCACAACTCTGTAATTTAACTGCCTTTTGAAAGAGGATGGTAATTTCTAAAGGTGTTAAAAATAAACTGATAACATTTATGATAAACCACTATGATGACTTAGAACGATATTTTGGAATGATTTATTATGATAGCCTAGGACTACTTAGGTGTGTTCATGTTTATCTTGAGTTCAAATACTGAAAAGTTGTCTTGGTGTCTCCACAGACACTCCATTGGCTAAAAGAATTTAACAGCAATTCTCTTAAATTATTAATTTGAGTTTAATCTTTCATTACTTTGGAGAACAAACCAGAAATAGAAGGCTTCAGCTTACAAGGGGCCTCTAAATGATACACTACATGAATAAATGCCGCTGGCAATAAAGCCTTTTCCTCAACCATGAGCACCTTGAGAGGACAAAGAATCAGCAGCTCATCTCTTCAGAGAAATGGGAATAAGGCTAAAGAGTGCTGAATTAAAACAAGCACGGTAACTAGAAGTTCAGATCAGGTATTGCCAGCTTTGAGAACAGCATATTTGGAAAAGAGGTGTCAAAGTGCAGGGGCATCCAAATTCTGTGGCTACTGGAAAACTCCAGGTGAAGTTTCTCTCACCCAGGAATGCAGCACATCCATCCCAGAAATACTTAGCATCTGCTGGCTGACTGCAGGGAAGTTACCTGACACTTCAAATCTGTAACTGTGAGGCAGCACCACTCATCCCCCTGGTTTTGGTTAAATCTCATCCCGGCCCAAAGATTTCAAAGATGTCTCATACCTGGTGAGTTCTACATAAATGCAATCTTCCAACTTTGCGTGTGTGGGTGAGAACACGAGATGCAGGAGCTCCAGGATGTTTTTTGGATACTCTGCTGAACATGTTCAGGTGTGAAACCAGTTCTGAGATGTGAGATGAAACTAATAAATAGAGAGGCTGTCTCTCTGAAAGGGAAAGTCGGGACTGTTCTACTTTTGCTTAGTCTTTCAATATGATTTACATCTAAGAGTATCTATTAAAAACCCTGTTGCTTTTCTCTTTGATCTAGAGGTGTCAAAGAAGCATGAGTTCTAACACAAGGCTTATTATTTCAAAAATCTGAATTTCCTTTGAATGCAAAATCAGATAGACTGACATCTTTTTTTAATGTGTGACAAAAATGCTGTATATTAGGAATTAAAGAGATCAAGACAATTGACAGTAAGACTACAAAGGACTGGCAAATCAATAGAATGAATGAAAGGTATGAAAAGGAAAAAAAAAATCCACTGTTCTGTTTAAACTAATGTGGCAGACAATACAGCAGGGAACAATAGAATAAGCCAAAACACAATAAAAAAGTGCCTGCACTATTAAAAGAATGAAAACTTTTCTGGGTATCAATTAATGGACAAGGATCATTATCCAAAACGAAATCACAGATTTCATTTTACTTATAGGAGTCTAGAGAACAAAGGAAACCTAACCAAATCCAAAGATCAACAGAATAAGTTCTTGCAGGCTCAGGTGAGTGAAGGTTTATTGGTGAAAACTGAAGGAAGAACAGAGCACAAGCACACAAACATCACTCTCACTTAACAGTGGAGAGGACAGTTACAAGCAGTGAGAGTTTATAAAGGTTAGTTATTAAAGTAATACTCATTAAACTGAATTTTAAACAAAAGGCTTCAACTAGAGCGCATAAAATACCATCAAAAGAAGTTTAACATCCTCCCTTGACATCCTTTAATGTCCAACAGGTTCTTTCCAAAGTTCCTTTAAAAACTCAAAAGTTTAAATTCCATTAAGAGTCCCTGGAGATTCAAAAGATTATTTCTAATCCACCCAAATTAGTGCAAGTTTGTCACCAACACCACCCAGAAACAAAAAGCAAAGGTGACACATGCCCTACATGGTGCCTCGCACATATATCCTTGCACAGGATCCTTCCGCAGGGCTCAGCACACTCAATTTTCATAGTGAGGTGTTCACAGTGCTCCTGACACTCAGCAGAGTAAATCAGGCTTGTTTTCAGCATTTCTTCAGTTGGAAAAAAACAAACAAAACCCAGAATAAGACTCAGGAATTCACCTTTCTAAACTGGAATCAATGTGATTTGGAGGCCATAGAGAGGAAAGTAGAAATGCAAACATTTTTCATCATTCTCATACTTTTCTCATATATATATGCAGCCAGTAAGGTGAGTCCACTTGAAAATGTGTCTCCCTTTCATTGACACACATGACAGATATGTCTGGGTTCTGCTCATCCTTCCTCCACTCCCTCGACACACACCCTGCCTGTCCTCCACTGCTGATCAGTCATTTGGAATGTGACCTAAAACTGAACATTCTTTGAAAAAAGCTCCCCTAAAGCACACTCACGTAGGCATAAGGAAGATACGTTTTTCTTTCATTACATCAAGGCCTGGATAGTTCACCTACAAACTAATAACCATTCTTTCCCATGGCAAAATAAATAAACCTGGAGATACCAGGCAGAACATTCCCAGAATAATTGAACATTTTTTTCCCTTTTGAACATTTGTCAACAAGCAGGATTATTGCACAAAATAAGTTTCCCTGACAGAATGATTTCAGCTTTTGAGAAAATGTATTCTGTCAACAAGACAGAGTAAGGACTTGACAAAATAATATGTCTGAACTACTGAAGTGTTTTGAGTTTTCTTCTCAAGCATAACAATGAGAGGTTGTGTGTGTGTCTGCACAAAGTCAAAAGGAACTCTTTTGACATTATATGCATGTTTTCTCCTCGGGTGTCAAAGTCAAAGACAAGGTCTGACAACCTTTCTAATATCTTCATTTAATGAGCTATGGCCAGAAACTGAGAGCATTTACAGACACTGACCTCGGGACCCTTAAAGTCCTCTCCAAGCCAAATAATTAGCAAAGTATTAAACAGCAATGCCAAAGGACAGCACTGCCACAGGATATAAATAAATAATTCAAAGCAAAGTAGAAATACCTGAGCTTTGCTCAGGGAGTGTCTTTAGGCTGAGAAAGTGAGGAGTTAAGCCCTTGTCCTAAGAATTATCTGGAGGCAGGGGCACTCCTGCCTTACCCCATCTCTGTGGTCCCTCTGAGAAGCTCTGCTCCTGCAGAGAAGTTGGTGAGCTCCCACAGCAGTCAGGAAATTTCTGCTAAAGCTGAATCACATTTAATGAAAATCTTTGCTGTGACAGCTGTGGGGACAGGCAGAGAAAGAGGAAGGCTTCAGCCCAGGGTTTCCAGTCTCACTGGTTTTTAATGAATTCAGCCTCTCAGTAAGGGAATTCTGGCAATAAAAACATGCAGCACACACTTCTGAACCAAAGCTGAGATTTAAATACGTCATTGCTGTCCTCACTATCGGATCAATGGTGTGTGCCTATAATTTATAGGTACCCACACAAAAGTTCTCTGATAGAGTCAGCACTGGAGAGAAGCTAATAAGGAAGTGGGGAAAAAAAGAAGATCATTTTTTACAGCATGCTTTGCCTGCACTGGGATGGAGTCTGTATCAACATTTTTCAATGGGATTTGTGCTGCTGGATATACTGTATATTCTCCTGAGTTCCAGTGAGGGGAGGGAAAGAATAAATAAATAAAATCAAAAAGCAGGCACTGCATCTGTCAGCTGTACACAGAATATTCTGTTTTCCTACTGTCTTTACAAACAACTTTCCAGGAAATTATCTTTCATGATTTATTACCCAAAATAATTTTGATACTGAATGAGGAACTTCACATTTATTTGTGGTGCCACAGTGACCAACAACATATATTAAGAGTCTCTCAGGACTATAAGTTATTTGTCAAAGGTTATTGATTTCTCCAGTTCAGCCTCTGTTTTGATGTTAAATATTAATTTCCTATTGGCCACCTGCAAACCTGGCTTTAGGTTTTTTCAAGGTCTGACTGTGGTTTTGGCAAGTTCTGTACTCACTAATGAAACAGTCAAAAGCAAAATGAAACAGATCTTCCCAAAGATATTCTGGCTATGGTACAAGGGCCATTTATGGAGTCCTCAGTGGATTTTTCATGTCTTTTGTTCAGCTGAAGTAATTGGATCAAATAATAAAATGATGACAGGAATATGTGGCATCAAAATCGAGGTGCAACACATTTTACCCCTGGGGGACAAAGTCTTGATATTAATTTTTGCTTTCAACAATCTTATCAGACCCTCCTGCTTGGTAACGTAAGCCCTGGGACATCATTTCCAAAGGCAGGCCCTGGGCATAATTGACATGACTTGAACAGTTGAATAAAATAAAATTATAATTCTCTTTTTGGAGAAAATCTGTGATAGACTTAAGAATTCTCCAACTCAGCTATTGTTCAAAAAATGTTGATAGCAGTGAAACAAGGCCCGACAATATCATAATAGTGGGAAATCAATTAAGAGGTGTCAGGCTCTGTTTTTACAATTGCATATCTGACCCATCAGAGTAAATTCAATATGTGCAATTTGGATGCTGCCTCTGTGAAGCACTGGTGACTGTGTGGTAACCATTGCTGGGGAGAAAATAAAGAATTCATGTATTCTATATAAGAAATCAATTTGCTTTTTCTTGTTTTCCCTCTTCCTTACAGGGTGACAGGGAAGTGTTTTGTGTGTCCACATGTCTGGTTTTTGGTGTAATTCATGAGAATCTCTGCTCATGGGGTTCTTGTTTCACTCTGCTTTGTGTTTTCCTTTTTCTGCTGGGGGAATTGGACCGAAACCAATGCTAAACCCAGAACGTTCCACCAGAGCTCACAGAGGTAAAAAGTCATGGGCATTATGTCATACAAATAAAATGTAAACAAGTGCCTGGAATTACTTTTATACTAGACTTTCTTGTAAAAAATATTGTAGTTAAGGTTGCTTTGATGACAAAGTGTTCAATAACAACTTAAATTTTTCTTGAAAGGTTAATAAAGCTTTGTGTCTCATGTTTCTGTTCTCCCATATGGCACACTGAAAATTCTGCTCATGCATCTGGAGGGCCATAAGTCAAACATCTCCAACACCCACACTTCAACACAAATCAAATGTGAGCAGAGAAAAGTTGCATTGTCAGCACTTAATGACTGAAATGGTCAAAATGCGAGAAAAACACGGTCAAATAATATAGAGAAAGGAATCAGGGAGGGAAAACTTCAACAGTTCACCAAGTTGTTTTTTCAGACACCCAAAAGCCTCGTGGAACTAAGCAGGAAAAAAAAAAAAAGACAGGAGAGTGTGGGGGTGGTGTGAAGCCCCTGACAAATTACAAACCAGAAAAAAACAGGTCTTTACAGAAGACAACATTTTTGTCCCCATTTCAGCTCCATAGTTCAAGAGAGACCCTTCAGGCTCGACTCTTAAAAACAAATTCAATTCAGTTTTTCAATGTGACAGAAAATATTTCTCCCAGCTGAACTGGAGGTGCTACAAGTGCTTCAAAACTAGAGTGTGCACATGTATGTGTAAATATAAATATATATATATGTATATATGCACTCACCAACCAGCAGAAAAATTAAGTGTATGTATGGGATGTAGGTTTGAGAGTGTGTATGTATACATACATACATACATACATATATACATATATATATATATATACAGCCCCTTAAAGCAAGCTTATATTTGTATCCTTGCCATAGGTTGGAACTGGATGATTTTAAGATCCTTTCTAATCCAAACCATTCTAGGGTTCAATGATCTTTGAAGAAACATGTAGAAATAGATAACTCTATATCCAGAAAGGCCCTTTTTATTACTTTATAATTCTTCCTGAAGTTCAGCATTCAGCATTCACTTCCTTAAAGGAAAAAGACCCAATGAATTGCAAATTCAATAAAAGCATGTTATGTACTGTTCTTGCATATAGGATGTGACATCTGAACAAAAATAAGAAGAAATTGAGGGATGTTTATAACTTTTTATGTAAATATTTTGAAGCAGGTTAAAATTTTATAGAGACAAAAGCCATCACAGATCACTCAACACCTCTGCCAATTTTTTTTTTTTTGCTATTTTTGTTTGTAAAATTCCCTCGAGTTCCCATAAGTGGCACTTTGGCAGCCTGTATTCTTAAAGCCCCCAGGTTCCTAGAATTTAAGATCAAAAGATCTTTTAAAGACAGCAGGTGCTAGAAGCTTTTAATATAAAAGATAATGGAGACGTTAAAAAAAAACCCACACCAAAAACCCAGCTGCTTTTCACCCTTTCCAGCTCTGCATCTCCGGAGTCCCTCCAGCAGGTTAATCTTTGACACAGCCTCGAGCTACTTTTTTGGTAAGAAGTTAAGCAAAAAGCAATGTACAACCTGCCTCACACCAGCCTGGTGCGTAGAGCGGTTTGAACTACAGCAAACCACGGCGCACATTTGGATTCCTATTAAAAATAAATAAGGGCTCCTCAACACTTTTTTCCTTAAGAGAGAACAACAGAGGATCCAGACACAAAAGTGAATATTAATCTCCTGTTATAGCTTTGTGCTAAGAACATGCCACAGAGCAAAGGGAAATAACAAGAGCTGGCGCGATCGGATGAGTTTAAACTGGCACAGGGGTGGCTTCTCATCACTCCAGATTCACCTCGCTGGATCTGAGCATGGGGCGTGATCCTCCCGAGGAGCCTGGCACTGCCAAGGATTGCACACCCAGCCAACTGTGTCTCACGCAGGAGCCCTTTGAAAAGCCCATTCTGACTGACTCCACGCTCCTGGCCGTGCATTCCACGGGCTCAGCACAGAGTGTGGCACATCTGAGTCTCCTTCTATTTGTTTTCAGTTTCTTTCCTTGAGTACTCATGACACGTCTTTGTTTTCAAGCAACGGGACAAAATTTCTGCCCCAGCACAGCAGGCATTGAAAAAAAACAAACAAAAACCAAAACTGAAACACAAAACAAAACCTCACAAAACCTGACTCTTAGTATTATCAACTGAACAAAAAAAAAACCAAACCAAACCAAAAAACAAACAAGCAAACAAGACAACAAAAAACCAAAAAACCACAAACAAACCAACCAAACAAAAAAAAAACCACAACAGAAAAAACCCAACCAAACAAAAAAAAATCCCGCCCAAAAAAACCCCCATAAACAAACAAAATCCAGAGTAATTGGAAATCTGATGCCACAAAACCAAAATAGTTTAGCAGCTATCTATGCAAGTCTTAAACACTCCAGATGGATTGAATTTTTTTAGACTAAACTTGTCTTTGTACCATCGCCCTGCAGGGTAAGCAAACCCATATATTGATAGATAAATAAGTCAAATTTCTCCAATGTGTACAACAATCCCTATGCTAAGGTAGCCCTCCTGTACCTTTTATTTCAGTCTGATATTTTGCAGTCTCTGTGACATCTCTCTACTGCACAGAGAGATAACACCTTGTGAGAATGAGAAGATCCAAAGGAGTATTTTTCATTACCTGTAAGAAATAAAGCAACAAACAGAACAGCAAACAATAAAAATGCTCTCCAATAAAAGTGTTTCTCTGAGGTGTTACCAACACGCAACCCAAAGCAGAGGAAAACAGAACATTCATTCAAAAAAGGAGAACAGCTACGTGTCCTGGGTTATACAAAATCTCTAACTTTATGTTTCCAAAAATCTCTACATACAGCAGACATAAATCCTGTCCTTTTATTCCAAGGAGAGGAACACTTGCACGTAAAGATCCTCTCCACAGCATCAGCATCCCATCCAAAGGTACCTGTCACCATGCTAGAAATACCTCTTCCCCAAAAAACTAGGGGTTTATTCTCCAGAAGCTGGGAAAACATCTGAGCTATGAAACAGCACTAAAATCCTCTGAACTTCATAAAAAAAATATCGTTTTAGAAAATCTACAGAATAGGAAGAAAATATATTTTATTTCAGCCCTTCTGCTTGACAGCTTTCCTGAGCTGGCCATCTGCATCAGCTCTGAGTGCCTGCCAGCTGACAAGTTCCATTTGTTGAGCAGATAATTGTAGCTGTTTTCTTTTCCCAGTAACACACTATCACAAAACACAAGAGCGTTCAGCTTACTTTAGATGTGTTCTTCAATATACAGAGGGCAGTGAATAATAGTGAAAACTGTTGTGGCTGACAAGCAAAGCATGAACGTGTCACATCAAATAGTTTGTCTTGCTCAGTGTTCCTTCAGAACAGATAACATTTGGCTTTCATATTTTACAAGAAAGGCTTGCAGAGACAGCTACGAATAGGCTGCATTTCAGGTGCAACTTATTAAAAAGTTTTCTTGGGGTTTTTAAACTTTATTTCATAACTCTTTACATTTATAATAAAGTGCATAAGTGTTATAAACTGCAACTTTTAGAAAAGAGCAGGAATCTGAACATTGAAGGCATTCATCATGAGCAGGTTGTGGTTTTATGGTCATAAATATTTTCCCTGTACAAAAACAGCAGTACTTTACATGGGAGATTTCAATATCAATATCCCTGGAAATGAGTTTTAATCACCTTGTCTTCAAGTTATAGAATCACAGAATGGTTTGGGTTGGAAGGGACCCTAAAGCTCATCAGTCCCACCCCCTGCCATGGGCAGGGACGCCTTCCCCTCACCCAGGTTGCTCCAAGCCCCATCCTTGAGCATCCTTGAGCCCCATCCTGACCTTGAGCATTTCCAGGGGTGGGACAGCCACAGTTTATTTTGCTTTCCATTTGACAGTTTTGCCACAAAACCTGCGAGGAGCGTGACTCTGCCCATTCACAGCCTGGGTTTTACTGGGACACGCAGCCAGCTGCTGAGTTTTCTGTCCCCAGTGCTCAGAACTGAGGAGCAGAACTCCACCTGCTCCCAGGGAGGACAGTCCTTGCAGGAAGCAGTGCAAGTGCCTGAGCTGAGCTGGCTCTGATGCCCCGGATCACAGCCCAAAACCTCTCTTATCCTGTGACCACCATAAGGGATGGAGCCCAAAGTCTCCGGCTAAATGAACTCAATTATTATTTCACGGACATTTAACAGCTATTTCACAGAACTGAGGTCTAGAAATCTTCTGAGGTCTGTGCCACAGTCACTAAGCCAGGCTTACTACTGACATTTCCCTTGCCCTTTCTTGGGCATTGCAGAGCCCTTGCTTGTGCCTTACTGTCATTTGTACAAGCCCTGATGATCCATTTTAGGCAGCTGAATTATCCCCAAAATGGTATCTTTTTCCATAGGGTTGGGTTTTAAATAATCTTTTCCTGAGCCCTCTTACACACAATGGCATAAAAGTCTGTGCAGCACAAGGCAGGAACACGGGGTTGGCAGCAGATGGGAGAAACGGACCCTGAAAACTAGATTTAGATCAGTTTATATTTTCGTTTATAACAAAAAACTGATAAAAATGATTTCACATCCGACTGTGAAGTGAAAACTAATTTTTTAAAAATATTTTGAAACTTAGTGTAGAAGGATTTAGGTTGAAACAGAAAACTCTGTATTTGCGGAGCACTGAAAAAAAAAAGTCAATCTATTTGCTTCTGGTATTGCTTGAGGACCATGATAGAAACAAGCCAGTTTCAGGGCAGGAACGGTGCAGATTCTATTATTTCAAGGTCATTCAACTGCACAATCACAGTTCTGTTCATCAGAATGGGAATACAATCAATACTGCACATGAAAAAGTTTCACTGCTGCACAGAATGGATTTAAAGACTGTCCTCAATTTGGGCAGCTCATCCCGATGGTCACTTCGACTGCTGGACAAAGCAATTCCTCCTCCTTCAGCTTTGGTTACGTGTGCTGTGCAATCAACCCTGGCAGGGATGCCGGGGGGCACCTTCTGGGGTTTAAATGATAGAAGCAAAAAAGAATCTTTAAAGAATAAATCTGCAAATGAGCTGGAGCATTAGAAATGACAATGGCTTGTCACTTAAAACGTGGAAATCAATAATTATTCAATAACAGCTCCATACTCATGGGGATGTGAGTCCTGACCAGAATGCTGTATCTCACAATTCCCTACAAAAGAGAGAAAGAAGATCTGAGCTGTGGGCTCTTAACGTGTAGTGAGGAGTAAGAGGAACTGAAAGAACCAGAATGAACTGCTGTACATAAATATTTAGGACAAGGAGGCAGAAGAACACCCAGTTTTGGATAAAGTACAGCTCACCAACATGGGCTACAAGGCTGCCCCGACAGCAAAGGTGATTTTTGAAGCAGCCCCCTGCAAACACTTCCTTTACCAGTGTAAATCTCCTCTACACCAGTTCTGTTCCAGTCCAGCTCCAGTCCAGCCTGGAGAACCAGTGTGGGACTCACTGCTGCCTGACTCCCATTCTGCACCAGGGTAATTTAATTTGCTAAAATGATGTGACAATGCCACTAAACCAGAAATAAGATTCATTATGAATAAGCATTTAGGCTTATGGCTCTCCCCCTTCCTAAAATCAATGCACAAATTCATCCACATCCTTCTGTCAAATACTGTTCCACTCAAACTCTGAATTCAATTTAAAAAATACCTTTTAAGTCTGTATTTACTTATTTTTTTCTTTGTTAATCAATCATTTACACCCCAGTGCTGTGCTTTTATTATTCCATTATTTCATCTCCACTGATTAGCAAATAAAAGTTCTACTTTGGCTGCAAAGAATAATTGTTGGCATTTATTATGCAAAATTTTTAATTTATAGTTTTGATTTTATTTGTATTAAAATTAAAACTATCAGGAATTAGCACATCAAATTCCGCATAACACCAGTTTAGCACTTTAATCCTGAAGTGACTAAAATACAAGTAGATGCAGGACCAGGCAAAGAGGTTTTTTCACCTTCATATTGGATATTTCATGAGCCTTCTGCAAAAGTCTAAATAGAGCTGCATTTACTAATATAACTTTTTAAACGTCTTGCTGAGTAAACAGCACCATACTATGACACACATATGACATAAGAAACCTTCTTTTTATTACCTTTTTTTACCTTTTAATTACTTATTGTAACTTTTTTTTTTTGTCTCTAAAGGCAGAAATAAATAAAACAATTGCATGGATTTTTATGATACTTGGAACGAGAAACAAAAGGAAAAAAAAAGCTTCCTTTGAGGGCAACAAATACAGGGTTAAGGCCATTTTGATTCCTTTTCCCTTTCTGTCTCTCCTCCCATTGCAAAGTGGATTACACTCCTAGGCAATTAAAGCTAATTAAGCCAGAGAATTTCACAAGTTTGCAGAAAAAGAAAAAAAAAAATCTGAGTTCTTGAACGTAACAGGTGAAAGTATTGAAGGCAAATGTATCAGAGAAAAACCCCCAAGCATTTATTCAAACTTTGCTTGACTTTCCTCCTCTAACCTGCTTCCTTGTGTCTGTAAATCTGGGCATCACTGCACATCTAAATGAGGATTTCTATTTCCTTACTGAGACTTTTTGCCAGGCCAATAATATCTTTTATGCTTAACCCATTTTTTCATAGGTGAACAGCATTAACTGGGGGGGGGAGGGGGGGAATGGAGATTCTGGAGTCTCAATGGGATTTTTAAGAACTGCATCTTTAGATTTAAGTGGATAAATGGTATTTCTAATGAGCCAACACCTTGGCTGAGGAGCAGTGTGAGGCAGAAAGGGAACAGAAACAAAGATGCTGAAAACCTACAGGGAACTGAGAAGTTACCTGGAACTTCTGAGGACCAAAAATTGTTTCCCTGAGGAAGGCAAACATGCAAAGCTATTTAATTTTTCATCTTATTTTTAATATTTAAAATCAAGCTGTCTCAGCTCCTTCTAACAAGAAGAGGCCTAATAGAACCTAAATACAATATTAGCTCAAGACAGCAAACTTTGCCAATAGATGCTTGGCTCATGCTAGTCTATATTTAGTCTCTTTACATACAAAAAGTCAAGTATGACAATGACCTTTCCAAGTCACTTTAATTGCAGAGGCATATACAGAATTACAGCCAAGGTTTTGTAAATCACCGTGCGTAATTTAATTGATAAAGAGTAGCATTCACTGCTTTAAACAAAAATTAAAAATACACCAATATAACGAATAAAATGCATTTACACAAACAAAACTCCAGCAATTCTGCAGTAAAATGAACAGAGTGGGAGGCCACACAGCTGAGAGAGACCCTGCCCAACTTTGCCAGTGGTAAGGACACAAAAGAACTTCTATCTCCCTCTTCCACCACTGTGTAACAGGTCAGTGCTGCCACAAAAACTCAGCTACCAAGGGGAAAGAGCTAAAAAGGACCCGAGATCGTACTTTTAGCTCTACCCTTTCTCTGAGACCAGAGGAAAGCCTACAAAGTCACTTTCCAAACTATTTCTCTGAATGTTTCTCTATTACGTGCTCCCAGTCTTTTGACAGCAGAAGATAAAGAGAGCAGGGATGGGTGGGCAGAGGTGGGCAGCACTTTGTGCAATTCCACCCATTTCAACCAACACAAGAAATTCAGCTCCCATTCCAAGGACAAGTACTAGAAGAAGTGTAAAACTTTAAAAATTGATTAAAGGGCATTGAAGAAAGTTTAGGAAGCAGCTGTCCCATCCCTGGAAGGTTTCAAGGCCAGGTTTGATGGGGTCCTGAGTAACCTGAGGTTGTGAATGGCATCCTTGTTCACGGATGATCCTTAAGGTCCCTTCCAACCCAACCCATCCTATGATTCTGTGGTTCTGTGATCTGGACAGCCATAAAAGAAATAAATCTAATAGTAGATATACCAAAAAAAGTCACACAATTACAGTAATTACTATTCTGAAGCGGCTTTTCTAAATTTCAATAAAAGTTCTCTTTCTTCTTTGACTGTCAGCTAGGAAATATATTCAAATTTTCTCGGCAATTATTTGCTGCTTGAATGGTTGAAAATATAAATATTTATTTTAGAGATGATGCATATTAATAGTTCTTTAACTTAAACCAACAAACACTGGAACTGTGGCCTTCCAGGACCTGAAGGGAGCCTACAAGGAAGATGGAGAGACACTGTTTACAAGGACACAGAGTGACAGGAGAAGGGGAATGGCTTCAAACTGAGAGTAGATTTCAATTAAATATCAGGGAGAAATTGTTCCATGTGAGGGTGGGGAGGCCCTGGCACAGGGTGCCCAGAGAAGCTGTGGCTGCCCCATCCCTGGAAGTGTCCAAGGCCAGGTCAGATGGGGCTTGGAGCAGCCTGGGACAGTGGGAGGTGTCCCTGTCCATGGCAGGGGGTGGCACTGGGTCACCTTTAAGGTCACTTCCAACCACGTTATGATTCTTTGACTCACAGCTCAGTTTTGATTTAAAACAATACCAGAAATAATCACTAGGACAGAGAATGAGGGTCACGTGTTTTCCTAGCAGTGTGACTAAGCCTGTAACACAAAGATCTCGTGTTGCAGTTTAAAGGCACCTCAGAATTGTCACACCTACTTTAGAATCACGCGTTAAAATCTCTATATATCTGGAAAAGTGTTTTTACAGGGCCAGTGTCAAAGAAAAGCACAGGAAAAAGACCAGAAATCCCTGTTTCCACCATATAAATTGTGAATGGAGTCTGTGATTTAAGGCTGTCATGCTCTGCTCGATGCTTTCGGAGGTTAATGTGAAATCTGTGGTGCTGGGAGTACTCACAGCTCCCCTGAACAACAGCAACACTACAAACTCAGCTTTGCCTTTTTAATATTCTTGTAGCCTCCCCCCAGAGTGTATTTGCTGTCATACAGAAATCCTGACATGCTCCTGCTTTGCACACTCTCCCACGTTTCCAGGAGCAGTCAGCAGGTATGAACAGGGTCAGTCTGTGCTCACGGATCTGTCACACGTTTCAATAGAAAGCTGGCAAACATTTTCCTTCAGACCTTCCTTAGGTGCTTGCACACATGGCAGCGGCTGGTGATTAAAGCTCCCTGCAGGGTTTTGCTTACCCTGTGGGTGGATTTAGGCTGTTGGACACACCAAATATATAAGGAAGTCATCACCTGGATGAAGAGCAAGTCACAGCACAGCCACTGAAAAATAACATTTTTGAGAATCCGCCTCATTAATTCTAATTCACTTTGTAAATTATGTATCTGTCTAATTAATTCTAATTTTCGCTGCCAATATGCACCACTTTTGTGCCTTCTGTCTTTGGTGGCTAAACATGGATTTGCCATCCCTCACTTGCCTATAGATACTCCAGACAAGAAAAAAAAAATACTTCCAGTGACAGAGTTGAGATAAGGAAACCAAAGCATTTCATACACATTGATTTTGTTGACATTTAAATATATTCCTATTTGAAATTTGTATTGCTCTTCTACTTTTTTGAGATAGTTTTCCCAAATGTCTCCTTTGAAATTTATGAGAAAAAAATTCAGTTAATGATTTCAAAACAGAAATGAGAAATGGTTTATAGCAGATTTGTAGACTGAAAGCATTTTAATGCCTTTTGAAATAAAAAAAATTCCTTACAATTGCTGGAATGTTAATAGGTCATTTTTATGTAATAAATTCTAAATTTCTCTATAAATTATCGTTGTCTTTATAAAAACAAAGCAAAACTGTTTCTGTCTAGCTCTGCTTTGGAATCAAACATCTTGGTGCACTGCTGTCAGTAATAAATAGGCACTGGCTTAGTCTAAACATATGGTGAATTCAGTACAACAGAAAAAAGCAGAATTGTGAAAACAAGTGATTATTCCAACAACAGGGAAAAGTGCTATTCTTCTGCTTCTTTGTGATCCAAGTCAGACCTTTTCATTTCTTCCCATTTAATTAAAGCCTTCATAATAACTGTTCATTTTGAAATTCAAAGGAATTCCAAAAAAATCAGAATACAAACAAGGAAATCAATCTTCTATTTGCTCTCCCCATTTATGTTACTCTTGTACCATTCACCATCAGAAATGGAAAAAGCAGTGGCACTGATCCAGTCTGGGGTTTTTTGAGGACCAGAATAAGACAATTCAAGTGGGATTTAATGCATTCCTCATTTTCTACTGAAATCTTGTTGTGAACTATCACAATTTCATTTTTCTTTCCTTTTTTAAGGTAAATAATCACAGACATTGCTGAAATCCTATGAAATCAAACTTAGTCTACTGTACCACAAATAAAAATGGCAGTCTTTAGAAAATCATATTTTAGAAGAAACAGAATGGAATAAATTCTTAATCACTGATTTTTGCTTTTTTTAAATATTGATAAAATTTTGCCAGTGTAACTTTTAAGCAGCTCTGTAAGCTTTACACTATTTTATTTCCCTTTACTAATAAATCCTTGTTACATGAACAGTAAAAAAACTCAGCAGTCAACACAAATCATCACCAAAGTGTGAAAATGAATCCTTATAATTTTAAGTATTTCTAGGCAGGACTTCTGACAAAACAATGATTTTCTCTGCTGAAAGAAGATGATTATACATATAATGTGTGTGTATATATATATATTATGTATACATACAATTATAGTAATGTGTGTGAAATCTCCTAACAGCCAAGACAAATGCAGGTTAGCAACAGCAGAAAATTGCCCCCAAAGGTCTGAATGTCCTACTCCCCTGACAAAAAAGCAAAAAACCAAACCAAAAACAAACAAACAAAACCCACAAAAAATTCCAACAAACAAACAAACAAACAAACAAACCCCAAACAACTAAGCTGAACACTGTATTATTATAAATAACTGTATCATTGTAATAACTAAGCTGAACACTGTATTATTATAAATAACACCTGAGAAAGTGGCTTTGCCACCCCTGGGGAACCTGTGTTCATATTCAGAGCCCTGAACATGGAAAATGTCCATTCACATTAATACAGCTCCTACTAAAGCTCTCCTGTAGGTGCAACAGGATGGGATGAGCTGGGCAGGGACCACGGGAGCTGGGCTGGGCTCTCTGTCTCTTGGGCTGCACTTGGTCACTGACCTGGGGGGTCAAAGGGGAGATTAGGATGTGGAGAAGGGCAGGTACAGAGCGAGGCAGTGCGAGAGCAGGATCTGGGGCACCTCTGGCAGCTGGGAACTGCTCCGTGCTGCAGGAACCAGGGGGGATCACTGCTGAGATGTTTCCCTGGGCTCACAGCAGCTGACAAATTTGCCACGTGGAAAAAAAAACCTCATTACTGGGTTCAAACCAAAAGCAACACTTAATCTGATTCAGCTCTGCACAGAAGATTCCAAATTAGGACTTCATTTAAAATTAAGATGGATATTTGTAAAATAGATTCTTTTTTTTTTTTTTCTGAACTCTTAACAGCTGTTTCTTCTGTATTATTCCATCAGTAAGTTTTGTGAGATACAAGGAAGTAAATTGCCCAAAATCACAAATAGTAAGGGCTGGGCTGAAGAGAATTTTCAATCTTTCAGTGTTCTTCTCCATTTAACATATTTCCTCCTGCCAGAGATGGCCTTTAAGCATATTGAAACCTATCTTAAAATAAACCAAGGCACAAGTAATGGAGAGTAAATCAGAGATTAAAAACCTTGGGATGTTTCCAAATGCTTGTTCTCAATCAAACAGAACAGAGCTTGAAACAAGAGCTGGTCAGCACTATTCTGACAAATTGTTTTATTGAAAAATGCTGTCTCAATGAAAAGGCAAAACTGCCCTTGCAACATCTTCATTCTTCAAATGCCCGCTATTATTAAAAAGCTTGTGTTCCAAGGAAAACCTTCACTAATCCAAAACAACCAGATTTTATCCCAGACAACAAATAGCAGCAGCATACCAAAGGTATGTGGGCCAAGGCTGAGGGTGTAGGAGTTTACATTTCTCTGCAACAAGAGCTGTGAATTTCCCCGGTCACTGATAACATCACTGATTTTTCTTAATTTTTTTCTTTTTTTTTTCTTTAATTTAAAAAGCCCCACATTACAGTGCTGTATTAAAGCAAAAAAAAAGTGACATGTTAGTATTCCAGTAAGACAACTGTAAAAAAAAAAAAAATCAGTTGGGACACTGGGACAGTTCTGGTGACATCCCTACTGCAATTTCCTGCAAGGATCTCTCACCTTCCACGGCTGAGGGACTGCCTGACCCCATCCAGTGCAGAGTCACTGCACTGGGCATTGCAGTTAAACACAAAACCAAAAAAAAAAGCAATATGGCCAAATGAATGTGTCCTCTTATTGCAAATCAGTGGCAAACACAGCAGCCCATATGATCCCTACAGAACTTGAGCAATGATTTTAAAATTGTAATATTGGTGTCAAAATCCAGCTCTGAGGACACCACTGTAAGAGCTGAAGTACCCACAGTGTCTAAGTCGTTTGTATGCCAGCAAATTACACTCTACATCCATACAGCACTTCACACTCTCAAGAATCAAACTGAAAATTCATAGTCCTACACTTCCAATTATTGCTGCAATTTTATTAAGAGGAAGAAAATGACCAAAGCAGCACAATCCATTTCATCTGACAGCCTGGGATCGCAGTTCAAAAAGTAAAATTATTCAGAATGGCTTTCCAACTCTGTGTTTTACTTCACATTTTTAATTTGAAAACTCCACACTGTAATTCTGTGGTAAGAATGCACTGATCAGTGCTGTCCTGGTAAATTGTACAGGCTACAAACCTTTAGCAATATTTGAGGGAACTTGGTCACCAGCTCTCTTCTTGTAGAGAACTGCACACTGCTCTCCTGAAAGAACTTGTTGCAGGTTAAGGTTTTTGTCACAATTTCCATTTTTCCTTGGAGCTCTGAGGAAAATAGATATTCAGATATCTGAATATTCTTACCTAAATTTATATTAGAATGATTTCTTGGCAAAATTACTTTTGATCATATTAAATTCTAGACCAAGAGACCCTGTGCTGCTGTAGTTATTTGAAAAAAGAGCAACAACAACTCCACAACACTGGTGAAATCCAAGAGTAATGCCTTTTATTTCATTTTAATCTGAAATCCATTCTTATGGACGATACCTATAAAATTCAATTTGCAGACCGTAATTTCTAATTTGAAAGCAGCCTAAAAAATTTTACAGCAGATATAGAATTTTCTACTAGATTGCCTGGGTTTTTAAAGTTTTATAGATTCCTATTCAAACTCTAGAGAAGGCTGTTAGACGCATGTTAAATGGTTTTTACATAAAAGGCAAGATTATAAAAATTCAATTTCGGTGTGGTTCTGATTCTTCCAAGACTTTGTCTCCCATAACATTTGAACAGGGGCTACCTCTTTCCAACACAAATTCTGATCCCATGGGAAAAAAACAAGAAAAATATAAGAAAAACGCTTTGCAGCATGAATTTATTTATTTATTTATTTATTTATTTGTGGCTGCAATGCTGCTGATCAGGGTCAGCTGGGGTAAGTGCTGGCTGCTCAGTGACACAAGGAGCTGAGCTGCTGTTATAATGGGAAAGAATTTGTTACTACAAAAACTGCAGTGGATGGAACCAAGCTTATACCTGACGTGATTTGTGCTGGCGTAACAGCTGAAATGGGAGAAAATGACTGTGGCACATTTGCAACACAAAAAGCACAACTTTCAAAGGAACAAAACATTGCTGAGGACATTTTCCAGGCAGTAATTTACTGTCCTCTCCTTGCAGTTATGGTACTGACAACCAGTTTTTAAAATACAGACATATTTGGGGAATAAACACGTTTTCGACACAGAGCAGAAGGAACCCAAACAAATACAGTGCAATTTCCAGAAAATCTGAGCTTGGGTCATGTAAGCACATGTCCCTCTTATTGTGGCTCTTTTTTCCCTCTTTGACTGGAGCAGCATTAATCCTTGCTAAGGCACTAAAGATTATCAGACAATGTTGCTGACCACTGCTGTTGCTTCTGATGTGCAAGGGTCTACTTGGAAAATATTTAATCAGCGTAAGTTCTTTTTCTGCAGCCTAATTCTGTTGGCAAAATAAGAAGGTTGCAGTGTATCTGTTCTAATCCCAGTCATTTTGACAAAACATCTGTCCTGCATGATTTTGGTAGTGTGACAGCTGGCCACATGCAGTTACAGTCCACTAGAAATTAGAGCATTCCTCACCAAAATACGTGTTTGGGTACTGTAAAATCCATTGAAGTATGACTATTCCTGAAGTGAATCATAGTATTAATTCCACAAGGAGACAGATGAATGTACTTCTAATTTAAAAATAAAAGAAAAAAACCCTCAAACAACAGAGTAATCATCCCCTACCCTCCCAAACTCAGCGCCAGTTTTTCACAGCTGGAGAGAATATGCACATTACCTGCTTTTCAGGTAAAAGAATAGTCCATTGACATAAAGTCTAATGAATTAAATCATGAATGCAAATTTCTTTTGTTCAAAGCCAACATTTGTGTCAGACATGAGACACATCCTTGGTGTAGGAGCATCAGCTGAGGAACGGCACGTTCCAAGTCCGACACGGATGTGTGCATGCCAGCATCCGTGGGTGGGAACACGGGTCTGCTAGGGTCAGTTCTCAGAGTCACTTCAGAATGTTGCATCTCTGTGTGTTTAATCAAATATTGTCAAGCCTGTTGAGCCTTAGAATTAACCCAATCAAACTGTTTTCTGTATTGTAGGAAATAGCAACTGGATAACAGCACCCTGCAAAACCAGCTGCACATCAATTAATGGGTCTGCTGTCCCAATTAATGGGTCTGCTGTCCCAATTAATGGGTCTGCTCTCCTTCAACTTACACTGCCCAAACAATACAAAAAAAAAAGAAAAAGTCTCATGAGTGGAATGTAGGAGATAAAGTTTTAATATTTTTGATTGAGTCATTTCCCATTAGATGTTTGAGTCCATATTAACATTTTTTCCTGTTTTTATTCTTTTTCGCCCTTACCTACAATACAGTCCCAGATAGCTCAGGCCCTCCCTCCATGCTCTGAACCTCAGTCAGTCATTTATAGTTCATAGGCTACTTCCCCTGTTTTACTGAGATGCTGCAAAACATGAGGTGAAGTTTGCACAAGCCCTGGGACGGGAAATCTGTGTGCTTGGCATTCCTTCAAGAAACAAAGACCAAAAGGCAGTCAGTCTGTGCTACCTCAAATTACCATAAATTACACATTTAATAATAAGTTATCATGTAGCAACACATTCATTTTTGTTAAGAAGCAAATCTTTCCTGAAGGAAGCAGAATTACCTTGAGGTGCATCCAACTGTTTCACTGGGGAATAACAGATCTCTCCCTCGCTGGTACAAGGGCATTTGTCACATAATTACCATGTTATTCTCAGATAATTGGCACACAGAAGCAGCACACAGCCCAATAGGTGTTCATTTGGTTTCGCCTGCTTTCCCAATAGCAAGAAAAATACATCACAAATTGTCTAAATGCTCTGGCAGGGAGCAACGGCAGGACGGGTGTCTTAGAAGAGGGCTAGAAATGACAGGAGCTCTTTAAAAGAGAACGGGGAAAGCTCAGGTTTTAATTATTTTATGTAGCAAGCTGTTAAGTTTTTACAGGTGGAGTAGGGTATAAAGAAACCCTTCCATTTTTAAGCTCCTGTACTGATGGCTACATATCTACACAAAACAATCTGACATTTTATTTGAAATAAATGCTAATTGGAAAATGTGAAGAGAATAAATTAAAAAAAAAATAAGAAAAAAAATCTACCAGACTTTGGGCTAAGGGCTCATATCTTACAAAAAATTAGGAGTATCTACAAACCTATGGCTGCCACCATGCCTCTGCTCAGCTTAAAAAGTGGAATTAGTCAGCAATTTCAACCTCACATGTCCTTCTCCAGTATCCCCATCACAACTGGCTCTAATTAACCTTGCAAAGAACTGGAATATATTAATTCAAGTGGAGTGCCATGCTTAAACAACTCTGCTGCTTCTCTGTGAGTGCAGTCACAGCCTTAATTGCCTCCATAAGCCCTAATTGGGTGTTCAGACTGAGTATTCCAGGGAGAAACACCAACTTCCCCTTCCATTCAGGAGCACTATTTTCAGCAGCACTTTGAAGCAGATTAGTCCATATATTTGTTCTACTCATGATGAATATGCTTTCCTAATACTGGAAAGATTTTTTTCCTCTATTAATATTATCTAAGAATATTTAGAAGCAGGATATCCAACTCACAGGTTTCTGGTGTCTTCCAAATGAATAAATGGCCACTGGGCCATGGTATCTCTTTATAAGGAGTGGATTAATTTGGGAAGGAAGGAGGTGAGGAGGATACACTTCCTAATATATATGTTTGCGGTTTTTTCCTGCGAGGGAGCAAATGAAAAGCAAAAATCCCAATACCAGAACTGAATCACTCCCTCTTTCCTTCTGAAGGCACGAGTTTTGGTGAAGCTGCTACACCTTCCACTCTGATCAATTATTTCATCTTTCAAGAACTACCAGAGAGCAGGAAGAAATCTCCAGACTCATCTCCACCCTGAACAGGCAACACCATCCCTGTATCTCCTGCCTCGTGCTGGACATGGCCCTTTCCAGCCAGCCCTGCTCAGGGCACAGCTGTGTCCAGGGGGAAGGAGATGTGGATTTTGTCTTTCCTTCTCACCTTCCATTTTTAATGGGCAACAAATTGCATCATTTTCTGCAGTCTGAGCCTGCTTTGCCCACAACAGCCATTATTCCCACTTTGCTGATTTCCCTTTTTCCCCTGACATTTTCATTTTCCATTCCAATTTTTGCATAGACAACCTTCCCCCCCGCTCTTTTTTTTCCCTAATTTTGCACTTCTCCTCTGATTCTTTTGTTCAGTCCATTTTATTCACACCTTCCAAACCAAATTTTTACAGGAATGAAAACCTAAAATCAAAATCATTGACCTGAACTAACTCAGCAGTTAGCCTTGCTTTGAGCAGGGTATTAAATCAGTTAACCTCCAGAGACGTCATCTCAATTATTCTCCAAGATATACAAATATACATAATTAAGCATATACAGAATTCATGTTTGACTAAAGCAGGCACTCCACCTCACCCTGCAAAATAAATGTAGGTTCACAGCATGAATTTCTGCTAGCCCAGAGAATGACCTTGAATTGTTAACCTCAGTCTCTGCTGCCCACTCCCAAGCAATCGGCTCGTGTGCAGGAGGATTATCAAAACCAGTAATGGCCTTTGCTCCTGCATGGATTTATTGTATTTGCAAGTATAACTTGTGCAGCATTGAGGCAGACAGAGTAAACAAGGCTATAACAAAGGAGCAGTGCCAATGAGTCCTGGTTATCAACGTCAAGCTTCAAAAAAGAGAAATTTCAGTGCTGGAAAGTGCTGGAAAATCTGAACAACTGGGACTAAACAGAGTTTCTCATTAGACCAGGAAAAAGTTCCAAGATGTGAAAACTTAGTTAGAATGGATATGCTCCTTGCTGTTTGTTTTCATGTGGTACTTTCCTTAAGAGAGAGGAAAACTAATTGCTTACTAACATAAATAAGCACTGTGGCATGTTTGAGAATTCACTGAGATTTACACAAAAGCCGGAGAGAAAAAATGTTGTGCCTTGAGGACGGAGCGTGGCGGTGAAAGTCTGTCCCAACGACAGCGGCTCCAACGCTGCTGGCAGCTGATGTCTTGCTCCAAGTGGCTTTGGAGTCAAACTCAGGCAAAACCAAAAAGATTAATTCTAGCGTGCACAGTTCATTACCTCTCACAGAAAACACCATCAGCGGGGTTTAATAACTTGCTTCTAACTGTTTAATTGTGAAGCTTGCAATAATAATTATTGATTATGTCCAAAAAATTACGTTTTTTATAAGACGACCGCAGAACACACACGGCAAGCGAGTGCCAGCTGATACTTTGCCAATTTGATTTATTAAGATTATGTATACACAAGTGGCAGCAAATGTGCTGGCTGCCTTCCTGCTCTGCCTATTCTGTCCTAGTCCCTCCCCTTCAATGCTAATCAGAGAGCAAAGCATAACAAGGAGATAATTACACATCGCTGCTGTTTGTGCCAAGAGAATTTATGTAAATATTTTTAATACATTCCGTTATTTTGCTCTTGCTGCAGGTTGCATTTTAAGGCAGAAATTTGGGCAGACACCCCTCTTACACTTTGCTGTTCGACGATTTTCAGGCCGTGTTTAAAATGATACTAAAAATGTGCAGTAATTTAGCCTTCAGCTGCATAAACCACATAGGAAAATTTCCTCTGTAGGCAGCAAAGCTGCAAAGATGCTCTAGCTAAAGAAAGTTTTAATACTGAGTGTCTAAAATTGAATTAGGATATTAATCTTTTTCAGGGAAAAATTTGCTCATTTATTTTGTTATTTAAGCCAAGGTGTACGTGTTTATTATTATTATTATTAGTTTTTATATCCATCTGAAAACTGTTTTTTTATTTTCATTTTTCAGTCAAAAAAGCTCAAAAAATTTGAAAATAATGCCAAATCCTCTCAAAGCTAGTGCTCTGTGAAACTGTCAGAAAATTAGCATGTAACATTGAATATATGGATAAATATGACAATGAGCTTAGCTGGCATACTGTTCATTTGGAAAAGATGCAATTAAAGAAAAGCATAAACAAGATGCTGAAGTCTCAGGCTATTACTAGAGAAATTTGTTTCCTTTCTTCCTCATTTAAATGTTAAAAATAATTTAGGAAGAAAATTAGATTCCGACTTCTAGCTTTTAAAATTATGATGAAATGAAGTAACTGAAAAAATAACTCTCAGAATAATTCATTTTAATTTGTGTCTACCATGAACAACAAAGTCCCTTGGAAGCAGACCTTTATATAAAGTCATTAGACTGTTGCTATTTCAATGGGCAATGTTTTTAATGAACCAATGGCAACTTGCTGATAACAATTAGATGAGAAGAAATTAAACCATTCATACTCTTCGAAAGAGCAATGGTGCTCCTGATAACAGAGACTTCATCGTTGTGTTACCTCATCTGCTGCCTGGCTGGAATTTATTTCACTGCAGGTTGAAATTTAGTATTAAATGTCCATCAATAACAGTGCGCAAATAAAAATCATGAAAGCAAACTGATTTAATGTCAAACTAATGAGAGTGGAAGCTCTGCTTAAGGAATTACATTTTAGCCTTTCTCAAATAAAGTGCTTAGAGGGGAGAGGGCTTCCTGGAATTTTCTGGAGTAGGAGATTTCAGTGGTTAATGAGAGGATCAAGACTAAATGTCAAACTAAATAATGTCATAAACTCTTCATTTCTGATGCTTGCCAATCCAGCCACCACTTTCCTTACACCCTGTTAAAACAGGTTCATTGGCCACATCTGAACTTCCAGATAAACTGGAAAACCTCATTTATCAATGCTCAGCCTCTAATCTGAAATCCCAGCACACCAAAAAAGAGCTCAGTGATGTACCTAACAGCACAACAACTACACAATGTTCTGAGGAAAACCACATTCCTAAATCCTTGGTTACTTCCAGGTTCTTATGGGAAATATAAGGAATATTATCAAAAAGAGCTACAAAATTTCTTGATATATTTCACTTTCTGTTAACTTGAGAAAATCCTTAATTTTTGGAGATTTGACTGCCCTTGATGACGTTTATCCAGCAACCAAAAGGTGCCCTCCAAAAGTTTTCATGGCTCTTTGGATCAAATGCAGAGAAACTCTAGAGGGAAGCATTAGAAGCGAGGCCACAGCACGAGCAATAATTTTTGGATGAAGTGAAGAACTGACTCCCGTGTAGAAGATCAGCACCAGACCTCTTCACCAGTGAAATCCCAATGGGAATTCCAGCAGTTAAGTGGTGCTCAGCTCTCAGGCTGAGTTCATTCTCCAGGAATGAGTGACTCCACATGGTCAACGCCACAACTGCAAAAATGGGCAAACATTTCTACAAAAACAGCCTTAGAACTTTACAGTTTTTTGTAATAATAATACAGTTTTTTGTAATAATCCTGTATCCACAGGATTCCTACAGCTACAATTCTATTTCTCAATGATTTTTAAAGCTTTCTCATTTATGGCTACAGATTTCCTCCAACCAAAGGTTCTCCACAGGATATTTTTAAGGATTAACCCAGGATAGGCTGGCCTTTAGTAATAAACATTTTTGAGATGATCAGTCTAGGAGGGAGATGATGAAGAAGAAAGGAAGGAAGGAAAACTGGAACTTTCAGATTACCTTTAAAAACATGCCAGAAATCTGAAAAGATGAAAAAAAAAGGAGATATTACAAAATGCTGGGGTTTGCCCTCGTGTTTCAGCAAGGGATTCTAAATACCATCATGGGAGCAATCAATTTGCAGCAGCTGTGGACAGCCTTAAGGGCTTGAACAGCTTAATTGGAGAAATGTTTCAGAAGTTAAAAGGCCAGAGTCATGTCAAGTACATGAAGCAAAAACTCACAGATGCTTCTAAATGTATTCATTATAGCGTATTACAAAGGACAGCTTCCACGTAAGAATGTTCAAAAAGGATAATTAAAAGCTAGTTTTATTGATGAATTCTAATCAAATACCAAAAAAATTATATTCAGATTCAAATTATACTTAATTTATCCTAAAAAGTTCTATAATTTTTAAGAATTATCTTTAATAATAATTTAATGCACGGAAATGAACTTTTAAGGTACTTAGAAACATAATAGTCACTTAACTAAAGCCAGGACTGAAATTTAACAGTTCACCTAAAGTACTCAACCCCTAATCTAGATTTTTTCTTTATGTTGAATTTAGCGTTCGTGCAGGGAGGTCTAACTTTCATGGAAGTTGAAACCTCTGGCTTTCCAGAACTAGAATGGATATTTATCCTTTGGCTTGATTGCACTTTAAGGGGCCTTTAAGAGTTCCTGTTTGCCAAGTAACTCAGAGCTTCAGGATGAAAACAGCACAGGAGGAAAATAACGTCCAGCTAAGAAGCAGCAATTCCACTCTTCACAATCACCTCCCTTCATTAAATGTGTTTTACCTTTCCATCATCATCCCTCAGCGCTGCTGCTGAGGAAGGACAAAAATGTTCATTACAAGCCCATCACTCCCAAGTAGAAGAGATTCTTCAGTTCCTGCTCTCTCCAGTGAACTATGATCTGAAGTGTGGAAAAATTAATAATTCAAAGAAAATGTTACTGTGCTGAAATTCCTGTAAGCATAGCAGAGGTAAAGGAGGTTATGAAATTCTTGGGGTTTGGATCCCTTCTTATACCTGACCTCAAATAACTTCGATGTACTGCTCCAGATGTACAAGGGAGGTATGTGACAGAAACAAAAAACAAACAAATAAACAAAAAAATCCCCAAAAAATCAAACCAAACCAAACCCAAAACAAAAACTCCTCGTTTTTTCTTTGGTAGTATAAATTTACAGCATCATAGGAAAAAAAAAAAAACCACCAGCTGAGCAATCATGACCTAGGTCAGCTTATCTGCATCAATAAAAGTAAAATACTTTCTGAATAAGAATATTTATCACACAGAAGTTTTTCTGAAGATGATTAGGTTTGTACAGTAATTTTAGGTAGCTAGATTGAAAACATTATCAAGAAGCTCAGTCCAAAGTGATGCAAACTGTGATATCCTCATGGGTCTGTTGACAGTTTCTCAATCCAGTGCCAAGCACTCTGGTATTACACAGGATTATTTTTTCAGTAATTACTCAAATATTGGCTTCTATGCTCTACTTCTGTGTGTTGAGTCATCCTTGAGCACCCTTCTGCAGCACTGAGACTCCTTCTCCAGCTCCAAACCATGGCACAGGAAATCACCCCAAATCCTGACACCGTCTTGGCTGCTCCCTGCAGAGCTAAGAACCCTTGCCATGCACTTTTTTTACTGTAAAAATCAGTATACCATGCTGGAAAAAGCCCAACACAAAAGAAGCAATCCCAGCTGCTGTGATAGAGAGACTGGATCTTTGTAACTAGTGAAGTCAATAAATGTTTTACCTAATGAAATCTTCAGTTCAGAGGCCTCTTCCTACTCAGGAAATACAATTTAGTCTGGATTTAAGTATTTACCTAAGTTCTTTTTTCCCATTGTACGAAGCCATAGTTGAGGTTGATCGCTTTTATCATATTCCAATCCATCTGTTTGCAAACTTACCTATTCCCTATAACAGCCAGTAATCAAAAGCTTTTGTTGTTCTTTTATGTTGTGCAACAAATAGCTTTGAAGCTATTTGTTATAAAAACTATGAACAGTGCTGAAGCTATGACATATGAGTCCTCCACAAGAAACTAGAGCAAAAGGATGAATTTGTGGTTTAATAGAACTAATTATTGGGAAAGAAGATTGCAGGAAGCCCAAAACATTGAACTCATTCTCCTTGGAATGGCTTCTGGTAAAGAGGACTTGAAAAGAGCCCTCACCTCATGTCAGTAATTATTTTGGCAAGTACAGAGCTGAATATTGGGTAAATGTCCAAGTGCTTGCTTGTTTAAAGAAAGATCTAATTAATCATTTAAAAAACAGAAGTCCTGTTGTGTCGAGCTTCCTGAAGTCCCAGCCTCTGTCAGAGATACAATCTCAGTTACAACTGTGTGTTCTGCCTGCTGTCCTAGGGATAAATAGGTTAAACTCCATCACTGGCCACAACTTTATACCCACACTAAGGCAAAGCTGAAAAGATGCAGGGTGGGAGAGAGCATCACCTCTACATTATTTTAGAGCAGTTGGGGATGTTTCTTTGAATCCTTGTTAATAAATATATAGAATATTTACAAAGGACTTGAGAAATTACCGTGCTACTCTGAGTTTCTCTCCTTTAAATTTCTTCTAAGTAATTATTTTAACTGAATGATAAAGTGTCTCCACTACAGAGCTCAAACCACCCAGTGTTTCCATGCTGTATGGGTACACCATGTGCTGTTACAATCTCCCCATGGCAAGTTCCAGTACAAGTCTGAAAGCTGTTTGGAAATAGCCCTGAAAGGTTTTTCCTCAAAGAACGCCTTTTTTCATTTTTTCCACATCTCATTCCAAGGAGCCTTGGGCATCTCTAGCTTTAGGGGGTTTTCTGCATTTAGCTTTCTCCTTGCTAAGAGATGCTGCAAAATATGCAAACTCAGAGCTCAAGATGCACTCACTTTTTTATCTCCTGTTCATAAAATCAGAGAAAAACACACTCTGTCTTTTTGCGTAAGAGATAGAACTGGAAACAAGAGGCTGTATTGGCAATACCCATCATTCTGAATTCGGGCTAACTGGTCCTGGTCAACAGAAAGCTGGACGTCAGTCAGCAGTGCCCTGGCAGCCAGGGGGGACATCCCTGTCCTGGGGTGAATCAGGCCCAGGGAGAGGATTGTTCCTCTCTGTTCTGCATTGGGGCAGCCTCAGCTCGAGTGCTGGGGCAGCTTTGGGCACCACAATATAAGAAAGATATTAAAGGATTAGAGAGACTCCAAAGGAGGGATACAAAAATGGTGAAGGGCCATGAGGGGAAGCGTGTGAGGAACAGCTGAGGGTGCTTGGCTTGTTCAGCTAAGAGGAGACTGAGGGGAGACTCACTGCCATTACAACTTCCTTGTGAGGGGAAGAGAAGGGGCAGCTCCAATCTCTGCTCTCTGTGACCAGTGACAGGACCCGAGGGAACGGCCTGAAGCTGTGTCAGGGGAGGGTTAGGTTGGATATTAGAAGGTTCTTCCCCCAGAGGGTGGCTGGGCACTGAACAGGCTCCCCAGGGCAGCGGTGACAGCACCAAACCTGCCAGAGCTCCAGGAGCGTTTGGACAACGCTCTCACATGATGGGATGCCTGGGATGTCCTGTGCCAGGAGCTGGGCTCAGTGATCCTGATGGGTCCCTTCCAACCCAGGATATTCTGTGATTCTTACTTAGCCTTGGCTGAGTTTGTCTCTCTATCACCTCCTCAGCCACTAAGCCCCTGTGCCCATTCCCTGGGGGCACTCCCAGGTTGGCAGCCCCAGGTTTGCAGTCCCAGTTTGCAGTCCCAGTTTGGCAGCCCCAGTTTGGCAGCCCCAGTTTGGCAGCCCCAGTTTGCAGTCCCAGTTTGGCAGCCCCAGTTTGCAGTCCCAGTTTGTCAGCCCCAGTTTGGCAGTCCCAGTTTGGCAGCCCCAGCTGCTGCAGGGCTCTGCAGGCGCTGCCTGGTCTCCACCAAAGCAGAGCGTGGCTGTGCACACCGTGGGACAATCTGCCCTCCTCATTCCCACCACGGGCGACTTTCTCTGGTGGGCTGGGGCAGCAGCCACCAGCAGCCAACTCTGCCAGAACTGATCGTTTTAATTTACTGGTTCCTGTTTTATTTATGTAGTTTCAAATTTGTTATATCGTTTTCATTTTCTACCCGCAATACACACCGGAGGAAGTGAGTCAAAAAAGTCATATCAAAATAACCTTTCAGGTACTTTGTAGGTAGATGGGATATTCTGAGATGGAAGACCATTATTTTTCCATTTAGGCATTACAATATCCTGTAGCTTACTCCCCTTTTCCCTGCCTAATTTGCCATCTCTTAGATGCCAAGAATGTGCAGAAATCTCTGAGGGGCGTTTCTCTCATCAGCAGAAAAGGAACATTGGAATAATGACTTTCAGGCATTGGTGGCAAGCATTGTATTCTCAAAAGCATAAAGTCAGAAATGGAAAAACTCCTAATAGGTCACCTAATCTATCTTCCTGCACAAACTGGGCTCTGCATACTTGAAATAGCTTCAATTCCGTTAAGAAGTTGCCTGCTTGGGATTCCATATGCAGATTTCTTTCCAGTAATACAGTCATACTCTCTTCCCCATGTCCCCTTTCAATCTCAAGGAGGAGCAGAAATTCAGAATATAGAAGGATAAAGGACGAGAAGCTCAGAGAACTGTTACATTAAAACCACCAACTTAGCCTGACGTAACCCAGAGTTTTGGGCTCTGTATTAACAGGAAAAAATATTAGACTGGCATAACATTTCTGTGGCAATAATTACTTTCTAAATGTACTGGAATAAATTTAATCTTAATGAAATTCCATCTGATGCCAAAGCAGTGTCTGCTGCCTTTCTAATACACCTCTCTAATTCTCATATCAGGAGGATAAGATCTTAAAATTCCTGAATAATGAACTTTCTTACACAGTTAGACGACTACGAATATATAAAGATACACTTTAGCAGTTCCTCTCAGAAAAAATAATGATCTGTTTGCAAAAGCTAATAGGTTCTGTATTTGCTCTTGGCTTAGTTCTGCAACTTTTCAGCTATACCAACACTTTGTTTGTGCTACTGTCATAAGCAGGAACTCAGATCATTAAATGGCCTCTGAACTGGGCATATGTTTAATCAATTTACACTGTTCAATCCATTTCAGCAGCAGAAATTCTGACAGAGTATCTACCCACACCCATCTGGTGCCATCAAACATCTCCAGAGCACAGATCACCGAAAGGCGTTGATACTGTCCGGAGTTTTAGGCCGTGCCAGAAACAGTTCCTATTTTTCACGTGTATAGGATGAAGGAACAGAGGGAAGGTGAAGGAACTAAAAGGTTTATCTTTCATTCAAGAGCTGCTCGGTGGATCTGGAGAAAACAGACACCCCACGTGCTCAGCTGAGCAGCAAACAGCCACAGATGGATGGGAAGCTGACCTTCCAGAGCATCATTCAGCAGAGCTGAATTAGCACAAAGCTATAAATAACCAGCTATTAGTATTGCAGCAGAAGTAGCGATTCTGTCGCACTGCAAGGCAAGACAATCAGATTTTATTATTTGTATGTAATCACAGTTGCTATGGGGTAGACAGGAGGGAAGAGAGAGACAAATAAATTATAACCTTTTTGCAGAAGTAAAATCAAAGCAGTTTTGTGGAAGCATTTAAAGCAATAAGAGCTCTTCCCTAATGGGGCTTCTCGCAGTCTTTTTGACAACAAGGGGATTTTTTTCAGATCACATAAAAGAAAAAAAAAAAAAGTTTCTCTCATAGCTTAAGTCAGTAGTTTTCTCCTGGAAATGTGTTTACAGTTTGAGGCTCACCAGGGAGGCATGTTTTGCATGTAAATAGCAGGTGGTTATGGAGAGTTACTTTGACAGCTAATGTCTTGAGCTGCCTTGACATCGCTGGTCTAATAGAGTGGCTCTGTAGTGAGTGAACTTCCCGATGAAAGGCAACCAAATTAACTGCAGTTTTTCATCTCGGTTCCTAGCTGGCTACACTGTGACCGTTCGAGGGGGAATGAAGAAATGATTAAAAAGAGATTGCACTCTGGTTCTGGTGGCAACTGATGTCAATGAACTTGAAAAGACAAATAAGACTACACTAATTTTAAAGCCACGGTGGTTCTTCTCAGTCTGCATCACTGGAAATTGCATTGCTGAAAGCAGAGGTGGTCTGACTTGCCCAGAAAAAAAGCAAGCTCATGCTGTGACAGAGGGGGAATGTCAAATGCACCCCAGAGAGAGAGGTAATTAAGGTCTTTGTCTTATTTATTCTTCTTTGGAGAGAATTAATAGCTACAGTGTTCATAATGTCTCCTGGCTCCTGTACTTAGGCTTAATTCACATTTTCTTTCTATTTCCTAAATTATAATCTCAAAATTGCATTGCTGATCCCAGGAAGGTACACGAGTCTCAGTAGTAATGTCTCTGTGCCAAGGAACTGAGGAGCCCATCATTTTTCCATGCTGCAATCATGGACTCTTCCTTTCCAGACAGTGGCCTTTCACGTGAACCTTCTCTTAGAGGAACCTGTTACTGACGAGCCCTGCACCAATGCTTGGGCAGGAGTGCAGCACAGCCATCAGTCAAACACATTCAGGAAGGGTCAGAAGACTCCCTAATCTACAGAGCTCTGCACAACTCCATGGAATTTACAGCCATAAAGGCTCATATTTGGCTCGTATTTGCTGATTAGCACAAGGGGTCTCCAGGCCTTTCAGCCATTCATAGTCCAGCTACCAACCCATTCTGGTCCTTCTGACTGGATCTTTGTGTCACATTTTAAAAGTATTTCCTTCCCAATATCCCTTCTATCCCCGCCCTCTGGCAGTGGGAAGCCATTCCCCCTTGTCCTGTCCCCCCATCCCAAGTCCCTCTCCAGCTCTCCTGGAGCCCCTTTAGGCCCTGGAAGGGGCTCTGAGCTCTCCCTGGAGCCTTCTCTTCTCCAGGTGAGCACCCCCAGCTGCCCCAGTGTCCATCTCACTGCATTCAACTGCTCCGTGTGTAACTGCAAACCCAGTAGAGTCCCACTTCTGAATAATAATCCAATAAAAATTAAACTCTGCTTTGTGTACTGGGTTATGATACCATCAAGAATTGATACAAGTGAAAACCAGGCTGCAATGCCATAAGACAGGAGAATTCCCTTAATGTATTTTTTTTGAAACAAAATCCGTTGCCATTTACTAATGGTGAGTTAATTGAATGCAGCAATTGCTCCGTGTGGCAGTGAGAGAATGTTGAGAACAAAATGTGAATGAAGCTGCTGGCCCACGAGGCCTGAAGCAAGGAGACCTTTAGCTGTGCTGGCTGTAACCTGCTGTACAGACTTAGGCAGGATCCCTTTTATTCTTTTATTATTACATGTGTGTGCAGCAATCACACAGCAGGACTCCCAGGGCCAACTGGGGGCTTCCACTGCTCTGAGATAAATAAAATATATGATTAATAATACACACTAGAGCAACATCAGTACCTCATAAGAAAATGGAAAATACACTCCTGCAGAACAAGCACGTACTTTACAATAATCCTACTTAGCATTCCTCCCTTCTTCTCACTTATAAACAATAGCAACAGGACAAAAGATGGCAATTTTAATTGTAAAGCAGCTTAATAATTTTATAAAGGGAGCCGTACTCCTGCTGTACATCACAGCATAATGAATTCCTTTTGAAATGGGAGAAGGAAGGAATAATCCCAGCAGCTCTAACAGATAAGATGAAATGCCATCCTAATGCAGTCTGCATCTTGTTCCCACCATAATAAGTAGCTATCCTCTGTTTAGTAAATTGAACACTGCATTGTTCCCCATAACCGGAATGAGCGTGCACGGGGAAGAATCTGCTTACATGGGAGTAATATTTATGTAATTATTAATGAAGTTGTTTATTGTTCACGTTGGCTGTGCCTCCTATAAATGCCTATATTGGACATTCAGCAGAACTTAATACAAACCATTAGCCTGATTCGAATAGTGGGGAGGGATCAAAGAGATCAGAATATAGTTTCAGCAGCTTTCTGAGTTTTACTTTAATTCAATGCAGTCCAAACTACAAATCTCAGGTGATTTGACAGACTACAAGTCTCTTATACTTACGTATCTCTATCTGGCTTCATAAATCCTTCATATGTTTCTGCCCTAAAGTTTGAGACTATACTTTAGTGACTACCTTTGGATGAAAGTCATTTATGGCTGCCAGTATTCAAAAAGCTGGTTCAGTATGGGGAGGAAAATAAGGCTTTAGTTTCAAGCTCTATGCAAATGCTTTGTGAACCTACACTTCTTCCATTCCAGGATAAGTTTCCGTGGTTTGGGCAACCCTTTCTTGCTACTGAGGCTTCCCCTACGAGTCTAAATAAGCTCAGAGCTCTGGTAAAGATTTTATCCCTGCTGGACCCATACAAGAGCAGGTGTTTGCAGAGACAAACCCCAGCCTTTCCAAATGAGCTGGCACCGGAACATTCTGTTTCAGCCACTTGGAATGCACCAGTTCAGAGAGTGTAGGTTAGAGTAGCATGGCACTAAAAACTCGTGATAACAAGCTTACCTCTCTGCTCCACAGGAGCCATCATTTCCCAATTTGTGCTCCAAGCAGCCAGCTCCAAGTTCACTTCTGGAACGAGCAGTGCTGGTTCAGCGGCCCTGCGTTGTGTGCCACTGACCCAGAGCCTGGCCCCAGCACTGGGAGCTCAGAGCCAGCTGCAAACCCAGCCTGGGTGAAGAGTAAATCACCTGTGCTCTGTGCTTTGCTCCCTGGGCCAGGATTCCTCTTGGCACCCAAAGAAAAGAGCTCCTGGTCCGTGCCCAGCTCCGTTTGCTGCTGCAGTCAGTGATGCCTTCACTTCACTGGCAGTGAGGGACCACAGAGAGCGATGAAGCAGCAAAACACTGAGGTTAAAAGTCTGGAATCCACATGACAAAATTTCACATTTATGGTGCTCTTATTTTGCTCATTTGTTAGTTCATTCATTAATTTTCACCTCGTCCACATTATTTTAAAAAACAACATGAGAGAGACTACTGGTTTGCAGTATGATAAAATAATCATAAATAATATGCCTCTCTGGTTTTAACGTTTAATTTCCATTATTTCAAAAGTAGGCACTTTGTTAAAATTAGCCTTCACTGGATATTTTAACCATAGTTTTAATTGCAAAAGTTACAAAGTGACAGCATTATTTTTGTATTTTCCTTACTTTGGAGGCAAAAATAATCTGTACTTTACTGGATAAACCAAAACAACTTCCATTTAGACCTCAAACAACAGATAATTCAGTGTTTGAAATTCTTTCAAGGGAAATAACCCCAAGCAAATAATATATTTTTCACATTTAAACTTTTTTCAATATTTTTGTGCTTTATTTGCTCTCTCCACATGGTTCCTTCTGTTTCCTATTTTCTATTGCTCCTTTTCCTGACATGTAATTTCCTACTTGCTTTTATTTCATGCATTCTACTATTTTTTTCATTATTTTTTCTATTATTTCATCTTCCTTTCTGTTTGTCAATTTTATGCAGGTTTTTGTTTTTTTTTTAATTGTGGTTTAGTGTTTTGACATGCCTTTATTGTTGCATTTATTTTTATTTACTTTTTTGCTTTCATTGTTCTATAGGTGAGACATTATGCCAAGCCAAATCCCTTTTCAAATTTTCTTTGAATAAAAGATGAGCTGCTCTGGAATCATTCCAGATGGAGTTGCCAAAATGAACAGGTCCAGCACAGCTTTCTTTGGATTATATTCCATGATAGCTTCACTGCCACTGTAGCTGTGAGAGTAATGCAAGAACTTTCACAATGAATCTCCTTTTTTGTCATTTTTGGTACCTTTGATTACTTTAGTATATTGAATTTCAAAACTAAGTAGAAACTCAAAACTAAGTAGAAAAAAAAAGACATTCTTGTACTGACTTTTGACAGATACCTACTGATGGAGAACTTGAAAAACCAGTTTTTGTGTGAACAGCAAAACTGAAGATGACTGAATTCTTGCAGCTCTTGTCTGTTGGGATTCTCTTTTGTCTATTGCTTTTGGGGTGTTGGTTTTTTTCTTGTTTATTGCCTTTTAGTTTAGTTTGCTTGGCTTTGTTTTCTTTTTTTCTTTGCAGAAACTTTGCTTCCAACTTATACAACTTGAATATTTTTGTATTTCTTCCATCAAACCTGTTGAAAATGTGCCAACAGATCCCAAAATTTTAATCCAATGCTCTTCTCACCTTATCCACTGCCTAATACAACAACTGATACACTGAACACTCCTGACATGCATAAATCTAAGATTATTTTCAGTCCTGGCTGAAAAATCAGTTACTCAGTTTCAATTTTTTATTATAACCAGAGTAATCTTTCTGATAGTGTTAAAAATACTTGGACCCAAAAAAAAAATAAAATTATGGAGAAGGTCAGATCTGTATCTAGGAATTTTGTTCAATAGTTACAAGCTAGCTGAGAAATCTTACGGCACACCTGAATGAAAATACATTAATTAACTGCTTATTGTTGGAACTCAAATTGTTAGACTAAATAAAGCTACCACGAGTACAAGATTTCCATAGTTTTCACAGGTTTCTGGATGTCTGGCACGCTGATGGATCCCCCCACATGTACCTAAACTTTTTTATCTCCACAAACCCTGCATGTATTTACTGCCTGTGTACAGATCAATTTAAAAATTCCCTTAATACCACTTCTTTTATCATTGGATCTCACTGATGGGCAAAGAACTCTCTCCTAAGATGCTTCAGCATCACGAAGCAGAGCCTGGTGGAGGTGTCTGGACCGACACGGAGCCAGCACAGCTGCGCTGACCCAAGGAGGAAGTGCTGAACACACCACCAAGCCCTTCACCTGCCTCTCTGGGCACAGGGAGGGAGTCCCACCCTCCCAAGAAGGTGTTCAGCTGATTTCCACTTCTGCAGAGAGGACAACATGTGCACAAGTGCCAGAGTTACTCGGTGTGTGCAGAGCAGACACATAATTATGCCATGCACCATTTAGGTAAATTTTTGTCCCAGGAATTCCAGTCTGAAGTGTGTCAGCTGTACAAACACAAGTCTGAGTTGGTCTCATAATCACAGAATCACCAAGCTTGGAAGAGACTTTTGAGCTCATCTAGTCCAACCATCAACCCAGCAGCCCCACAATCACCCCTGAACCACAACATCTTCTGACACAAACCAGCCACATGGAGATGTATCACTGAAACCTTGTGTGGACACCCCAGCATTAAATCCTGGGTAACCTCAAAAATAAAGAAATACCTGAGCTATATTGGAGTTGCTCTCTTATCTTACCTGAAGTGATAACTGGATTTTTAAGAAAAAAAAACAAAACACAAGTAAAACATCTGAATCCTCCACCAATTCATTGGTCCCTCTGTTATGCTGTGCTTTAATACTACTGCAAGCCATGAGGAAAATTAATTGTTAATGCCCCATCAGGAATGCACCAGGTGTGACAAACAGTACAGGAATAATGTCATTCCCAAGGTTCTTCAGGAAAATAACACCACAGCCAGGAGTCAGCAAAGCCAAACCTCTGCAGTATTTGAAAACACTTCTTATTTAGATTTGGCAAACAGCTTCTTGGAAAGGAAAACACAAACTGTACGAGCAGCTTGTACCTGGATGTTTCTGAATGTATTCATCCCTCCCAGAATGAATAAAAATGTCAATCAATGTATTTGTGTGTTACTTTCTGAGAAGCAGAACAGAGAAGAGAATTGGACACAAGACAGCATTTTGTTTCTGAATGCAATTATCAAAGAACATTGATAAGCAGGAGACACATCAGGCATCAACACATAGGACTGACAGGTATAAATTTGCACACATGGTACAATGTGATGTAGAAATGAGTACAAACATGCAAATATGTATGAAAAAAGGAAAACAAATGCTGTCTCTGCATTTGACTTTCCATGCTAAACCAAAACAAGGCCTATGTCTTCCTGACTTGAGGAAAAGTACCTGCAAACTTGATTTTATTCTGTTTTCCTACCACTTCTGCCTTCTTCTCCAATGGCACAGCCTCCCAGATCACTAGTCTGATCCTACTCTAGCCTGCTCTAATCCTGGAAATTTTTTTCCCTTGGAAAAAGTACTTCCTTTGTTTACTTTTTAAAACAGTGGTGAAATTAGTTCATCGTCTCCAATAAATATGAAAGAAAGAAAACTAGTTCGTAGAGGAAAGTCATATGACACAACAAATTACGAGTAATTAATTGCTGTATTCAAAATTGAGATACTGAAAATTATAATCTCAATGAAGCCTTTATCAAGGGGAGCTCTGAAATAATCTCATTCATTTTTAGCAAGTTCACTAAAGCTTTAATACCAGAAATGTGCATTCCAATACTGTTCATAATCATGGCTGTATTTTAGATTCAATGCTTTGAATCACGACAGATGCTGCCAGGGCAGCAGAGAACAGACTTCCAGCAGGAGAAACAGGACAAAACCCATGTTTTCCTCATGATTTTGCACATGGAAGACACACTTTTCAGAATGCAGATGGATCTGAGCTTCCATGTCCCAGATAATTTTTGTTTCTTTGGATTCAAGGCAACTGTTAAGGCTTTTCACTACAGACAAGGAAAAAATCCTTATTCTTTTGCACCCTTCACATTTTCATTCTTCCCATCATACTCCTATCCAGGGAGCAATTATAGATAATGCAGGTTAGCAGACAAAGTTTATGTCTATCAAAATTACACATTCCTAAAGCCACACTTCAACATCTTGTTCGTTTGTACAGTTCCCCAGATCACAAACAAATACACTGGGAGAGGTTTTTCATTGACACCTGACTCTACCTATTACAAACACTAATGAAAAAGAAATATACTCCAGGATAAATGCAGTAATTTAACATATTTCTTTCTACCAGCCAAGCATTTGAAGGATAGGTTGAGGGCTTTCCTACTTACAGAATTTGACTTGTGGGACTATCACCTCCTGTGATATTACTGAAGAAAGAACATATAAGATGATCTAAGAGATTTATACGACTTTTTGTAGTGGCTCTGGCCATTATTGACATTCTTCAATTATCATTGGCCTTTATGTTCTAGGGCAAATACTGTTCCCTGGAACAGCCACTTAGAAGAAAATCTAATGTGCTGTGCCTGAACACGTAATTTTTTTTCTACTTTAAAGAAGAAAGGCTGCTTAACCAGCTAATTGCAGAAACTCTGTGTTGTCTAACGATAGCTCGTCTCTCCAGGAAACCCACAGGAAATTAGCACTGCACGTGGGATGGGGCAATTCCACTGTTTTCTGCTAGACTGTAAGTGATAGATGCTCCTGGCATCTAGAAACCCTTTCACTTTGTTTCCCAAAAGCTGTAAACTCATTAGCATCTCATCATATTCCTGAATGCAAATCCCTGCAGCAGGCGCTGGACATCTGGGGAGAGCTGGAAAGGCAGATTCATCACTGCCTTTTTCCGATAGGGTGAGAGCACAAGAAGGATCTCCCTACCCCTGGCAGCTTTATTTCTGTTCTGTTCTACTTAATGTTTAATCCCTTTGTCTATTCAAAATAGTGTTAAAAGATGCCCAGTTTCTCCTGCAGGACACTTTCCAGTAGGAGGTGAATTCATCAGCAGACTTTGCAGAAGTGAGGAGGTGAGTTTTGCCTCCGTCTCCGCTGTATCTGCAGTGAGTTTTTGCCAGACTGGACCTGTCAGACAAGGGCCTTCTTTTGGTGTCACCAGCCTGGGTACATGTCACCTTTCTTCGAGGAGCACACGGTGTCTTTATTGAACACAGGGAACCCACAGAGCTCCTGGATGGGCTTTGATCTGTCACCTTCCACTGCAGTTGCCACAAGGATCAGAGGATTCGATTAATGAGGAGTAAAAGGCAGAAGGGGTGTAGACATATGTAATAACATCATAAAAATTCCTCTTCACTTCTGCTTTCTAGGCTGTTAAATGATATAGCTGCTGTTGGTATCAGCTTTTAGTGACTTTTCAAATGACACCATCAGTTATTAATGAAAAAATGTTTGAATTAACAAGGAGGAAGAAACTTTGTCTACTTGATCCTGTCCACGGAGTTTTGGATCCATTTCTGTGTTGTGTGCACAGAGTTTTCAGAGGAACATATTCCCTGTTCAGATTCTGGGACTATATGCTGAAAGCAGGTTAATATCCTTCATCTCAATACAGAATTTTCATCATCAAATTATGCTCTAGATGACATTAAGAAATTGTGAACTGGTGTCTGTTATAAAAAGTCACACTACTGTCAAATGTTACTGGTAGGAACTGTGCATAGGAAGGAAAACTTGATTGCAAGTTCTTTCAAAGCCTACATTAATATTTAAAACATATCCTAAAATCCATGTAAATATATCTCTAAAGTGTGTTTATCCAAGAGTGGACACAACCCACCAAAATATACTCTGAGGCTCTGGGCTGTGCCAAGCCAAGTTTCTGGGACAGATTTAAGAAGAGAAGTCAGAAAACAGTGACAGTTCATGCACATAAACTGAGACTACAGGGAATTCACATATGGTGGAATCACACGGACCTGCACTTTGAGAAGCAAAGAAATCTGTAAACTTTATTAAAATTTCCTAAGAAGCATTAAAAAAAGACAGATCACCAAATATTATTTATCTAGTTCTTGCTTCCAGATGGCAATCACATAATTCCTAAAAATGCAAGGAAAGCCTGATGGATAAATAAGAATATCAAATGATCTGGAGGAAACACTGGACAGCCAATAGCCGAATCTAATTTTTGCTAAATAAAATTTTACCAAATCGCTGCTTCCTTCCAGTCAAAACAGTTCACAAAATTATCTCTTGGAGAAAGAAAAGACCCCCTCATTTTTTGACATGTTTATCTTTTAAGACTTCAGCCTTAGATTCAGAAGACTTTAATTAAGTATCCAGAATTAGACCGAGCGGAACTTATGGCCCAGTTCCTCCCACACACGGCTCCTCCTCGTTAATCACCAGCCTATTTCGGTTTATCTTCCCCCAAGGCAAACTTTCCCAAGGTATCCTGTGGTTACAGCTCGGGTTGCACAGCCAGAGCAAACCAGAGCAAATCTCTAAACCTCAGAAGCTGACACTGGTGAGGATCATCCCAGGATCACCTGCTTTAGTTTCAAGAATTATCACATTATTATCTGCAGAGCTCTGCTCTCCAAAACACCTGAAAGGAAAAGCTGAGAACAGTCTTTGGTGCTGGACTTACGTGTACAGAGCACAAATGCTTCCTTTTGTTTTAAAACAAGGAAGAAGACATCCCAAAAGTGCTAAGGTTCCTTTTCCACTGTGGAGAGAAAAGGTAGAAGGCATCTTCCCTCCCCTGAAAACCTGCTCATTGGTTAATATTCACTTATTTACCTATTTAATATACCTTATTTACCATGGTGAGCTCTAACTTCCACTTAATTATTAAATAATAGCAGCAGTCATATTTCCTAAATCAAGTGGAGCATCCTTGGGCCTTTTTTTTTCCCGCAGTGAAACAGAAGACACACATCTGATAAACTGCTGAAGCCCCCTGCTCTCAGATCTCCCATGCCTGCCCCAATTATTTAAATTAGTCTTGCAATTTGAGGAGTTTTCTACACCAGTACCAATTAAAAAGAGCAAGAATGAGCCAGATCCACATCTAATATACATTGAGATAATTTACACCAAATGATTATCTGACCTCAGAACACTTGAAATGCCAAGCCCCTCCTTCTATCTCAGAAAAATTACATAGATCCCTGTTTAGTCATTAATGGTATGTCCAGCAGATAATTTAAAAATAAAAATAACCACTTTTTAACCAGATAATTTCAAAGAAAAAAGGCCAGTGATCAAAGACATTTTCACTCAATGTTGCCTTCGTCTCTCCTTTCGTACATATAAATAAAAATACCAAATCAAACACAAAAGTGTCTAATTTTTAAATTACTGGAGAGCAATTTCCTGCCATAAATATTTTTCAGATAGATTCTGATGAATAATTACTGTCATATTTCCACAATGGACTTCAAATCAATGATATTACTGGAACTAGAAGCCAGCGTGTTGCCCTCTGGACAGACTAAATGCAAGTTATTTTCCAGACTGCTGAAGTCAGAAGAACAAAGTTATTCCGTTATTAAAAGAGCCTGGTTTTACTAAATAGCGAATATAACAGCACCTGAATCTCATGTGTGTCTTTTTGAAGTAGAGAGCTCTGATCCTCCAACAAAGTAAGGGAGGCAGACACTGTAATCATCAATTACATCGTCAGAGAGAGCAAATTACACATTAGCAACCAAACCCGAGCGAGCTGAGGGAAACTGACACTAAAAAGGAAACGGCTCCCTTCACTTGCTTCCCCTGCTGCACAGATAAAACAGGAATTGATCTTTCGTAATTTAAATTAAAAGTAGGAAGAAGGGAAAATGCAAGACGTTCTGGGAACATTCTCCTCTGACTTGGATTATGCAAAGGATTTTACTCCCACATAAAACAGAGGTCACTCCTTGTATGATGGAAATATTTTAGACGTGTTCAACACTTCATGGAGAGAGAGATGGTTGAGGCAAGATTTAAATAAAATATAAACTGATGAAAAAAAAACAGAGAAAAGAAATATAATATATCCTTGCAGAGGGAAATACTCTGGTGCCTTTACATTATATATTTTTTCATTCCATTGCAGCCCTATTCAAATATTGGATAAATGAACTCGTGTGGTGAATGCCATCATTAGCCCACGTTTTACCTGCTTTCATTTTAGCTCCGTGGTGGGTTGGCCCTGGCTGGGTGCCCACCAAAGCCACTCTGTCACTGCCCTCAGCTGAACAGGGGACAGAAAATAAAACAAAAAGCTCGTGGGTGAAGACAAGGACAGGGAGAGATCAGTCCCTGGTTATTGTCACGGGTAAAACAGGCTGGGCTGGCATTGGCTCTGTGGGACATGGGGGAAGCTCCCAGCAGCCTCTCACAGAAATTACCCCAATACCAAAACCCTGCCATGAAAATCCAATCCAAGCTGCTAGAAAAAAAAGTGTCAGAATAAATGAAATTTATTTAAAGTGTGGATTTCTATGGACTTTGTATTCAGAGAGTTACATTAAGCATGTCAGAAGGAGGATGCTGGTCTTGCACCGAAACAGAGATTTTGTTGTAAAATTCTGGTATTACTGAAGTCTGAAATATAAAAATTGACCTTTCCTCATTCCAAAACATCCTAATATTTTTCCTTATAGATCATAGTGTAAGTATTAGATTAAACATAATGGCCACTATTTATTCTACATCTTTAATTACCTAATCTTGGAACCCTTAGCAGAAGTACCAGAACTTATATTTTATCATGCACTAAACCTGTCCAAACAACAAATAACACTTGACTGCTGCATCTCCTTCCGGTATCTCTTCAAAACAGTTAATGGTGAGAAGCATTCTTCCTGATGTCATCTTCCTGATGACATTTCAGAAATATACAAATATATACAAGGTAGTTTAAATAAAAAGCACTTGGAAAGCATTAAGCCTACACTTTGCAAGAACAGGGATTCATTTGGTGAGGAGCTGTGCTATTTGCAAGCAGCTTGACTCACTGCATGTGCAAAATGGAGAGGCACTTGCTCTCTGCCTCACTGGGTTCCTTGTAAACAAAGCACGACGTGTGCAGGAGATGTTCCTGTCACTGACTGAGCTCTGTCATCCTCTCCGGGCTCTTCTGAAGTGTGAAAGAATGTGGAAAATAAGGACTTAGGCTTGAGTGCTGAGCCTCATATGCCCAGAAAGCTCGTGCTCTGTCCTGACCTGAAGCTTCCAGACATATCAAAACAAGATGCTGGTCAGCATAAGGCTTTTTAAAGAATTCAAGCAGACTGAGCTTGCTCACAGCTACTGAGCAGCTTCTCTGGAGCTCAGACCACAGCTCAGTAATGCTCACACAATACCAGTTTGCAATCCTGCCAAAACAAAACCCAGCAGGGAAAAAAAAAAAAATCCATTCCTTTTGCCAAACAAATGCTAAATGCATAAAATGCAAATATCCACAACACTCACACCTGACACTCAGTCAGCTTCCCCAGTGTTACGTATCAAGCTGCTTGGAGAAGCTTGTAAAGCTCATTCCTTAGGGTAAGATATTTTCTTAATGGGCAGCAAGTTTTGCCAGGCTTGTGCTATTACCTAGTATTTTCCCTGGCTGCGTGTCAGAGAAAGGTTTTTAAGGTTTATGCTAAGAAATGATGTTTAGAATGATGCCAGGCCAGGCCGTGAGCTGTTCTTAATCCTTCATATGTTTGCTGACTCCCGCAGAGCTCTGCTAATTCACACCAGCTGAGCAGCTGTCCTACTCGAATCGTGTTTTATCCCTAAATCTGAGAGAGGAGTTCTTCACCTAAAGCCATGTGGAGTCAGCCATGCGCCTGGAAGAAATGAGAAAGTTCAATCCAAGACCAGGAACTGAACCTTTTTTGTTTCACTGTAGGATTGGCAGACTTGTATCCCAACTCACAGCTCTGAGCACTGCTGCAGTCACTATGGCAGCATTTATCTGGTCATCCAAATCACACATGTAACAGATTCCTGACAGTTAAACAGATACTTGACTGTTAATTTCAAATATCTGACATGTCAAGCATACTATCAGGAGCTCTGGGCCCCATGGAGCCCAAAATCTGTGTCCAGTGGGTCTCGTGGTCACCCAGATCAGCCTGTCATGTGAGAGATCCTCACATATGTACAAGTAGCATGACACGTGCCATGATCACTGGTAATTTTGCCACCTAGCTCAGACAATGGCTGGCTGGTAGGCCCGACTCTAGATGCCTCTGATAAATAAGGTGGAAAAACAACTGGAATAAAAGAATTAATGGAATTTACACTTCAAAGATTTGAAGCATTTACCAAAAGCCATGGGATTGAAAAACCTTTAATCCTTCCTTTCTAGGCTAAATATGAAAAAATTCTTGTTGTGAGCCCTGTCAAGTTACGGGGTGAAGTCAGTGGAAGGTTCTAATTGACTTCAGCTGTAGAATACATAAAGGATGACGAAGACACTCAAATGTTACAAAGAAAACTGATGAATTCTGGTTTACAGATTGCATGACAAAAGGGCTTTGTGAAAAATCCTCTCACATCACTCTATAAAAAAAAAAAAAAGAGAAGAGCTCTGAAAATATTAATTCTCTTGGTAGCAGCTGAATACTTGCAGAGATCAGGAAACGGAGCAGCAGCCGCCCTGTTTCTGGCACATCAGATGTGAGTGACCCCGGGCACACATCACTTCACCTGCGCCAGCCCAGAAAGCCAACCCCTCCTCTGAGGTGGGGCTGAGAATGGAGGGGTTTGTGAACTCTGAAAGTCCTGAATAAAAGCCTCTGTAGGTGACACTTGATGCTCAGAGCATTTTATTAACGAGCTGTTGATCAGGAGCTCCCAGGCTTTCTGCAGCAGAGGCTCGCTGGCCGTGCACAGCCTTGCACTGAGGGGAATAACCTCACAAACACACAGACCTATTGTAGTCTCTCCTCTCTTGGCTTCTTCACAGAGAGAATTGCTTTAGGAATTCAAAGTTACACTACAAACCTCATCTCTCTACCTGCAAACCAAATCATTTTCCTATCATTACAAGAAGCAACGAAGACATCACTTAAGTTTGTCTTTTTGCAACTGAACTCGCAGGACGTAACTTGAAATGTGGGTGCGTAGCTCCATACACAGAAATACCCAATATGCAGGCAGAAATACAGAAATAATGGAAAGGAGAAACCTATGCCTTAAAACCATGATGGCTAGGAGAGGGAAAATCCTGTTTTTCCATATGCCTATACTGAATAGAGTGAAGAAAGTGTTGCTGTAGCTAATGATGTTGAGTAACCTGGTCTAGTGGAAGGTGCCCCTGCCCACAGCGGGGAGGGTTGGAACCAGATGATTTTTAAGGTCCCTTCCAACCCAAACCATCCTATGATTCTATGTAGGATAATGTCCCTTTATTCAAATTATGCTGCCTTTTTACAATCTTTCCAATGATATTTTAAATATTTTAAATCAAATCAATATTTTCTTTTAAAATTGAAGGACATTTGATATTTTTTTCTCCTCATAAAGTACTTGACATTAATAACATCTACCTAGAAAAATAATAGAACATTTTGCCACGTTTATTGTGATCGAATGTAAGAAAGTTTCCCGACAAAAATAATCCAGGGTTTTCACAAAGAAATACCAGATCAGAAATGTTTCTCATAAGGCAATGCCTCCTGCCTATAGAGAAAGGGAAATACCAGCTCCCAAAAGCCATGGCTTCACTTCTGATAACTACAATTGTTTAGAATTAAAGTAGCTGACCAGAGATTTCCTCGGTGAGTTTGTACTTTGCTGCCGTTGTTTCTAAGCACTCAAACCCACAGATGATTTGAGCCAATATTGACCTTTAAATATCAGTTATAGCACTTTGAGATAAATGAGTGTTGCTACTTCAGAGCTATGTGAGACACACAGCGACCTGGGGAATGAGTGCCTGAGTTGCAGAACAATCAGTAGTAGCTCTGATTAATGAATAAATATAGATGGGACAAAGGGGAAATACTTGAGGTTTCTTTTTTTAAAATGTCTCAGTCTACAAAAAACCAAGGGGACGAGGCATAGCATTTTTAGCCTCTTTTCCATTAACAGGAATCACTGAGCAGTGGGCTCAGCTTGTCTTGTATTCAGGGCACAGTAAAGGGGTAAGGAAGGTGATGGAGAGGATTTTTACTGCTGTTATTTTCTCTACCGCACTCCATCCCGACTGTTTTGGCTCTGGACACTGAGCAGGGCTGCTGATTGCCTTTGCTGGCCCTCTCCTGGCTCTTCTGGGATTGACCCCACTTATGTGGGCAGTGAAAAATAATTGGAGCTGCTGGAAGAAGCGGGAATGGAGAGCAGTCCCACTCAGTGCCTGTGATGGGCCTTCATGCCAGAGACCAACAGGCCCTGCTCTTCAGCAAACATTCAGGAACACCCAAATTAAATAAACCACAAATTATTGCAAATTTCTCAAATACGTGAGGTCTTGGATTTTTGGCATGACTCTCTTCTATAGTTCTGCTGCCTACACGCCTTAATCACCTTTTGTTCATTGCTTCATGCATCTGAATTGCCTGTCTGGACAAATTGCTGAGGCACTTCTTCTAAAGGAATGTGTTTTTAATGTGAGAAGAGTTCTTTGGTTTATCTTGTACAAAATTAAGCACTGAATTGTGAGAACCCAGCAACACTAAAAAGCACAACACAGTACAACAACCAAACCCAAAAATATCTGGAGTTCCAGTAACGCTGAGTTTTACAATAATAGGGATTTTTCCCCCCAATAAATTGTCTGCAAATGAAGTCTGTGATTATACAGGATATCATCAATCAGAAATGCATTTGAGGAGAAAATTTACCTTCTGAGTAATTAATGAAGTTATTGTTCACTTCAAAAATATCTTGCAGTTTTCTTTAAAATCCCTGCTACTGGTTACTACCAAATGGAATACTGGATGAGGCTGATTCCACAGCTGCTCTAGCAAAGAAATTAATTTATACTTTATATCTGTGTCCTGCAGTGAAATATGGTAAAGTACAAAGGTGATCCCAGGAATGCAATTAGGAAATAAAATCTTCCAGAGAAAAAAGAACTCTAGAAGATAATTGGTTTTGTGAGTAGAACATATTACACATAAAGTACTCCTACTGCTATTCACACTTCTGTGTTTAAGGTCAAGTCATCTTTAATCTGATGTGACACATGGGTAACATGCAAATCCTCTAATGTAATGTTACAAGAATGCACATAAATATTTCAATATAAGTGGAAAGACAAACACAATTCATCTTGTCTAAACACACATTCTCTTTTCCCTGCATCATCCTCAGTAGTTAAAGACTATGATCTACTGTAGACATTTCCAAGACTATAAATCTTGCAGCATTTGCTAATGATTCTCTGGCAGTGACAGAGAAAACTAGAAATCTAGGTTTTAAAAATATTCTCTGAGTGAAATGCGAATTCTGCTTTCTTAAGGATCAAGAAAGCATTCCAGAGATGTGCCTGGAAGGAACTCAATAGACCAGTATGGGAGCAAGAGTGGAAATATTGTAATACTTACACACCATTAATTACTACAATTGAACTGGGTACCTGTATCAGGTCATGTAACTTCATGGATCAAAACCATTCAGATAAATTCTTCCTCTGCCACCTGCATCCTGCTCGCCAGGACCAAGTGTAGGAGAAGGGCATGTGCTGACATCTCTGATAAGAAGGGCTTGTCCCAGTTTTCATCATCATTGAAAACCAAATATTTACACACTGAAGTATTTAAAATACTAAAAGATACGTACAGATTTCCTAATATTTACACTGGAGATAAAGCAGGAGCTATGGAAAAATAATGGACTTTATACTGGGGGTCTTAGAAAATGCTCTTGGCTCTCGATATTCTGGATGTGAGTGTGTCACCACTGAGAGTCTGCAGATCTCTCTTTTCCCTCACAGTTTTCAGGTAAATGAGGATAGTGCATGGAACTGTGCAAGTACATGTTAACATAGATTATTTGCAGACATTTCCCAGGCAAACTCCCTAGCTGTGAAAACACAATAAATTATATTATGTAGATATCAATCCGTTTTAGATCTTGCATTTTCCTATACCATCCTTTCAAAGACAGGAAAAAACAGAAAAAAACTGTAAAATTAACTACAAAGTTCAACAGGACCCTGATTTATTAAGAACACAGAGCAAAGCTGCCATGCCCCACACAGGGTATATGTTCTATTTAATCCAGAAATTTAGCACACCCAACAAAACGGAGTGACTTCCTTACACTAACCCATCACTAATGTTTGAACAAAATGAAGATTATTCAATTCACATGGAATTCATTGATTTGTGCTTGATAGCATTATTTTAAAGATAAATTATTTATCTCAAACCTGTACTAAAATCTCTCAGAAATAATGCTTTGTTCAATATCTGTTAGCAAGTACATGGTACGTTATGAATTCAGGGGCTGCAAATCTCTTGGTACAATATTCTCTCCAAGCAGGAGGGAACTCCACAAGCCTCTGACAGTAACTAATGCTAATGTGAGGCGGAGGAGGACAAGATAAACTCCCATATTCTCTCCCCAACTTTTCTTTTATTTCTGTGAGAACTAATGTGACTGTCACCTTCCCTGCTCCTCAGAAATGAGCACAGGCTCCATCAGCTGCAGCTGATTAGCACTCCAAAGATGGTTATTTCTTCTCTCTGTTTCAAAACAGAGGTTCTCTTTTAAACTATGCATGATGGAAGAGTGATGGGTTATCAAAACCCTCTACTTAAGACGAAGCAGCAGCTGCTGAGTGGATGACAATAGGTAAGAGAGAAGTACTTACATTTGGGGGCTCAAGTCAGATATCTTAATAATTCAGTTGTAAGTAAAGTACATTATGGATGTGAGACTGCAATTACTGTTCAGTGATCCTCTATTATTTGTGTCTTTTGTGAACACTGAGATGTGAATGCTGATATTCACATCATGGAACTCGTTACTGCTGACTGACTGGCAAAGGTAAGTTCATATAAATAAATATATCTCCAAGCAATTTCCAGTAGAAGAGGAACTGGCATATTTATAGGAACTTGCTGGAGACTGGACAAAAACTCCCAACCATAAAAGGGAATGAATATCTTTTCTGGAATGAATTTCCAAGGTGGATAGTGGGAGGAAGAAATGAAAAATAAAAATTAAAAAAAAAGAAAAAGGAAAAAAAAAAGAGATAGATTTTTTCATTTATAAAAGAAATTACATGGTGAAGGTGTTTGCAATATGTAAAATTGAACTTCGTGGCCAGAAGATTCCAAGTCCTGTCATGTGTGTCCATCTTGTCATTCAAAACATAATAAAGCTAAAATTAGACACAAATTACAAACAATTCACCAAAAGTTTTATATTTGTGCTTTCCTCCTCAAAAAGTATTTCCCATAAATTATCTATCCTATATGAATTTTTCTATACATTATATATCAGGTATTTGGCCGAGGACAGCTACAGAGAAGGTACATCAAAGTCTCAAGTTATACTGAAATGAAAGTAATCTATTCTCTTTACTGCTTTCCATCCAAGCAAATCCCATCACTCCATGATCACTTTATTTCCATGAGTAATGGGAAAGGCCAGCAATCAAAACATAGGAGCCACACACAAATAAGGAAAGGAACCACCCAGACCAAACTAGATGTCACTATTTGAAAATCTATGAGAAAAAAAAAATTGTCTCTACAAGCAAAATCAAGGCATTGGCTAGAGATCTATATTGAAAGGGTGTTATGGCTCCATATTGTTTAAAATTACCACTCTTAAATAATCAAAGTGTTTATAACTGGGTTGATGTGGGGTTAATATGCTCCAGCATATTCTGTATAATACCCTGTAGGCAGGGTCAGTGAGATGAGCAGAGCCATCTTTCTGCTCTCTAATGGTTGCTTTCCCTTTCCTGTTTCCATTTCATTTTTTTCAGCTCTTCCATCTACTGTGCTTCTGTTTTTCTGGTTTGATTATGTTCATCGGAGCTATAAATAAATAAACAAAGCACAATAATCTCTGATTGCTATTTTATATGCTACAATTCTAAGATACAGAATTTCTGAGACAGAAAAAGAGTCTGATCTCCAGGATAGTACTTGTTCTGTTTCTGGAGTAACCACCAATAGCAAAAATCACATTAGAATAACAAAAGCCCCGTTTTTTTCCAATGATGGCAAAGAAAGAAATATTCAAACTCTTCTTAATAAAAAGTTTTCTTAAACTCCCAGTTTTCTATGGCATTGCTGAAGAAATTCTGTGCAAATGCTCCAAGGAGTACTTATATTTCTAGAGAAAGTACACAGAGACCAGAAAAAGGGATCACACTGGTTCAGCTTCCTCTTTGAACCCAATAAACCCCAAAAGTTTCTTGGCATTTTCACCTCTTCTTTTCTCTTAACTATAGAAAAAAAATTGCTCTCTTGGCCTCTGAGCCTTTTGGTCAATATCCTGCAGGAAGGATGGCTGCAGTTTTAACATATTCCACTGATTTCATGATTTCCTGGCGATTTTTAACTGGACTGGTCACTGGTGCTCAGTTTCTCCTGCCCAACATCCAGACCTTGCTCAAGCACTGACGGTGATCCAGCAGGTTGGGATCCTCTCCCAGGAGAGACACAACTCTCCAGGGCAGGGATGTACCTAAAACTTGACATTCCTTCTCATAATATATCCAAAAGAGCAGGGGCAGAGAATGATTTTATGACTGCATCCAACAGAAGAAATGAGAAACCAAACAAAACTGTGCAAAATATACTTTAAAAGAGATAACAAGACAAACCTTAGAGCTCAAAAAGAGTTTAAAGTGGATGAGTTCTCATGGGGGCCTAAGCTGTCCATCTGTAACTGCAATCCTTCTCCCAAACCCTTCTTTTTACAAGGGGATAAACTGCTGGAGAGCATAGGAAACTCGGGAACAACCAGAACAACAAGATGGTGGTGGCATTTTCAGTGCCAGCCATGCAAGCCAATGATAAAGGCTGAGTACAGTGAAATTCTGCCTCAATGCGAAACCATATCGACTAGACCAGAAATATTGACAATTATGATGTTTTCACAAGTTTATAATGAGCAAAAGCCCTGAAAGCAGACCCTAATTTCAGGTCTGTTGTTAAGAAAACTTCTAAACTATTCAGATGCCAAACAGAGGCAATTTTGAAAACCCCATGATTTAAATACTGGGAGTTTTCTTTCTGCTTTGTTCATTATAAATGTTCCATGTTCAGCCCTTGATTTTGTTTCAGGGCTTTGTCTCTGGACTTTCTGACTTTTCAAATAGAGACTCTGCTCATAACATCTCAGAAGTTAACTTGGATTTGGCTCAAAATGACAAAAAATTTAGGAAGTCTGAAAGGAAAAAAAACCTCTCAAAAAAACCTAATAGCCTGTTCAGAGCAGTATTAAAAATGGAATTCCTTGGCCTCTGCTAGTGTTGTTTGGAGATGTCACAGGCTATTACATCAGTCACGTTCTGTTATATTAATATGTGGAGATGAATCACAGCAAGGCCACAGCAGCCAAGAGATGTCAAACACCAACACCTTGACACAAAGTGAGAAACAGCCCTTATGTGTGCTCAGGCCTTTGACTCACCAGCTTCTATTCCACAAAAACACGCAATCCAAATTCCATGCATTGACTGGAAAGAGAAAATGAAGCCTTTTTTCCCCTCAGATGGGTTTTGCTTTAATTAAAAGAACCCTACAAGCTGAAGTACCATAAGGTTTCACCTTTTCAAACCATCACCTTCCCATTTTAAAGGCAGGTATATTTATTCACCCTCTTGTCATGAAAAAGCAAGAGACCAAAGTCTGTAAGAAGGAACAATGGAAAGGCACTGAGAAAACACAAGCATGTCTTGTTTCTGTGATGTGACACAGAGGTTGTTACCTCCAACCAGGTAACAAAATAAAACCAGGGTGGAATTCTCTTATTCCTGATGAATTATCAGCAACAGATAAACCAGAAGAAATTATTTGAAGTGACATACTCAAATATAAGTAGAAATGTACCTGCAATTTTAATACCATGTCAAGGTCACTGATGGAGCTTTAACTTATTTAGAAATACAGGTTAAAAAAGGCCCCACAAACAAGTGGCTTGTGAATAAATTCAGTGACTACTATTATCTTTCAGTACCTAGCAACCCTGCAAAACATGATGGTTCCTGATATTTCAACAGTCCTGTGTGCTGTACTGACACGACTTCTAATTGAAATAACATCTGACAGAAGATCTTTTTTGGATCAGTTTATCACATGATTTACATCTGTGGTCAAACCATCTCTTCATTGTCCCTATTAGAGGATTAATGCATTGATCTGTATTTTTACTGATTTTTTTTCTGGTGGCTCTGAAGCTCAGTTTCCCTCTATCCAATTTAAACACGCAGCCATGTAAATGTTATCCTCTGTTTGTAGCACATCTTCCAGGGGACAGACCAGTGAGGAGTCCATGGAAAAAAAGGTGCAGTAGCAACTTCATGTGCTCCTTAAACTATTCCACAGAAGTGTTAACCTCCCACTGCATTTACATTTGGAAAGTTAGTCCTCCTGAACTCACTCCAGGCATTATAAAGACTCAGAGGGCTGGATCTAATAAAAACAACTTGGTCAGAGTAGCTTAAATTTATACAAGTACAAAGGGAAGTCATTAGGGATGCAGCTCACATAAAAACCATGCATTTATGCATTTCGATTCTGCCCCGTTTTCTACTTTAGCAGAAGTACATGAGAAGAAGAAAAAAAGAAGATCAAAAGCTATGGAAGTTTTGCAAGAAGCCAAGTTAGTTCATAAGACCGTCTAACAAAGTAATGTTATTTTCTAAGTCAATGTGGCCTTAAGTGCCTTAAATATGCCTCGAGCTTGCTGGAGGCAAACAACTACTGCAGACCATCCTACTTCTTGTCTACTTTTTGTTCATTCATTAGGAAAAGTTTTTCGTCTCATGTCTTACCTACCTCAGTCTTCCTCCTGCTCTGAAAGCACTTCAGTTATTTTGAGAGCACATCTGCCAAATGTGCTCTGCCTCACCCTCTCCCCTCATCCCTGCCTGTGCACACGTACACCTGGACATGCACCTTCTCTGGACAGAAATGGGGTTTGTTCCACCTTTCCCTAAAAACACTGTTGTTGTGATGTCCTTTGCCTGTAGGTTTGCTGTGCTTACCAGGATAACCAGCTGTCAGTAAATTCATGTGCTGTTTGTAAATCTAGCTGAATTCTTTGGACAGCTGTTCATCTGGGCATAAACACGTTAATTCTAATAGCCACATTAGTTCTACAAGTTTATTTGTTTGGTTGTGATTTTTTAGCTTTCACTCAGTATAATTACTTGTGACACTCTCCCATCAAATAACTTTTTGTTGTTGAGAGTTTTCATACTTTTGTTTGTTTTAAGCCAAACCACTACAATTTTTTTTCATAGCAAATGCTGTAACACAATGGACAGGCTGTCATAAACAGATGGACTTGCTCTAAATCCAACCCCAAAAAAAACCATCCCATCAAGGATGAAGAGCTGAGCTCCTGGGAGAATCAGTCAATACTCAGCACACCTTCCCCAGTGTTTACTCAGCATACCTCCTGGGCGAATTCCAAACAAGAAACCGTGGATGTGCCAATAAGAAAGGGAAACAGAGGCAATATTTTACCCAAAATACAGCAATCAGCTCATCTTCATGCATGAACTGTCCCTGTTGTGGGATATTGATATGGAAACAGACACAGCATGGAAATAGAGGTAGGACAACACGAGAAGGAGAGAGCAGGTGAGGGTTTGGATTACAAGTCAGAGCATGGCTCAGTAAAGGATCATGGGGCCAGAGAGACTTGTCTCTGTCTCACGTACCTATAAATCCAAAGCCAGCAAGACATGGCAATCTATATTCTGTGCACAGAAGGCTTCCTTTGTGCTGAGGGAAACGGGGCAGATTTCAATTCTATTGACTCACCAGCATTTGAGTGATCTTCTGAAGCAGTTTCCTTTCCCTTCTTCCTGAGGGCTGCTGCATTTCATGGCTCACCAGACCAAGAATGACTACCTGGTATTGCCACTGGCAGACAGCACAACTAACTACTGACCACAGCACAGCTAAACAACTTCCTCCTGTCTGAAAAGTCACTAATATCTGATTCCCTGAGATTCTAGCAACTTGACTAGAAAGCATCCATGTGTGCCTTCATTTCTCTGGATTTATGAGTGCCCTGAACATCTCTGAATCTGATGTACCTTAGCAGAAGCATCTGAAATAAATTGCTGTGTACTTAAGTGTGGTTAACTTCTCTGTGATTATTTATCCCCTTCTATAAAATATAGTACAAGTACATAAAGCAGAAAAAAATAGCATTATTAACTGAATTCAGACATGTGATCATCAACCTGCCTCTGGATGTCACTGTTCTGTGAGAGCTGAAAACATTTCAGGGAAGAAAAAGGCAAAAACCCAAAAAGATTGAAAAAAAAAAAAAAAACCACCATTTTTCTACTGACTTAAGATATAGAACATTCTAAACTCTTAGATTAAAAAGTATTTGTTGCATTTTTCCTTTTAATTCCACTTCCAGAAAGAGTCTGTTTAGAGGGTGGATATCTGCAAAGAGCTCTGCAAATTGCTTGCATAAAGCCAAGCAAACAGCTGCACTGTAAAAACATTCCTCAGGAATTTCACAGACATTATCTGAAAGAGATGGCACAGAAAAGAGCAAGTGGATTTTCCATTATTCCAATGCATTTACTGTGCTCTGATGGACTGTTGTGATAAGGAAAGGAGGCACAAATCAATTTAGATTTTACATTCCGTTTAATTGCATATACATGGTGGTGTGTTGGGGCTTTGTGTGCAATCTGTGAGCTGTCATCAGCACAATAAAGCTGCTGGTATCACTTGCACCACCACAGCCAATTTCATTTATCTTTGCATCTGAGAATCAGAACAGAATTCTTGGTTGAAGATTGCTAGGCTTGAATCAAGATCCACTAAAGCCTTTCTTTCTAATCTGCCAGAATGAAATGGCTTCAAGCAGGCAGAATTTTTCCCATATAACTTCTCTCGTTAATGCAGAGATGAGGTAAATATACTGCATCAGAGCAGAATAAATTTTACAGTACTCCAGGCTTGCCTGCCACTCTAGTTATGCTTTGTTTTACTCTCCAGGAAGCAAGGCAATGCAGAATCTGCCGTTTTCCAGTGGGGGATCTGGCAGCCATGTGCACAGTTCCAGAGCAGTGTGACTCATCCGCGAGAGATGCATAATTCAGGAGATGTTCCAGGCTTCTTCCATCCTCTTGTGTAAGAGGTGAAAAGCTGTGTCAGCAACAGGGGCTGCTCAGTGGGTTGAGTTCTCTGTCGAGGGACGTCTTGGCAGGAATGTGGAACCTCAGGTGTGGATCCAACAGTGCCAGGGGACACAGGGCTCAGCTCCATGGGGTATCAGGCTGCTTAAAGAATTGTCATCTTTTGCTGTAAGCTATTCCCAGAGCACTCCTTCCCATCTCTGTGTGTGAGGTGTAAGTGTCCTAGCAGGTTTTGGGTTGTTTATGGTTTTGTGGAGTGAAGATTCATCACTAATACCGCAGATCACTGAAAATTTAAAATGAAGTTTCAGAGGCAGGCAGCGATAAGAACCACGCTGTCTGTTCCCAGACACTCTTTTAGGTGTCTCAACTGGATAAAATGCAGAGTAGAGTGACTGTGTTCCAAAAATATGAGTTATTCATACATGGTAAGAGATGTAGCAAATTCAAAAAAGCCACAGAAGGGAATTCTGGAAAGCCTCCACTTGGGGCATGAGAGAGGCAGGGACAGGGAATATTGTCAGTAAGACAGCTGCTGCAGCTCCCAGAAGCAGCTTCAGTCCTTACTGACACCAGCTCCCACCACCACTTCCAGGACTGCAGCAGAGGTGAGGTAGCTGTAATTATTTTGTTGTTGTCAGCCCATAGTCTCATAATTCCTATTTTAAACCGACATTTCATGTTCCAACTACTGAGAACATAATTTCCTAACTCTCATCAGCTCACAAATCTTCTACAGTAGAAGAACCTTCCCTTAAATTCCACCATGGCAGCACTCTAAAATATCCCTGGGTGACTGATTTTGTCAAGTCTAATCATCTTGGATAAGACAGCTGAGATTTCAATTTGCTCAGGCGTGAGCTCTCACCACTCCAGAAGACTATTTATAAGGGCATTGTGTTGACTGCAAAGGCTTGGTGATTAAAGCACCTTTTTCAAGACAATTTTCAACTTTGCCAGGGAGACTCCCTAATCAGTGACCCATATAATTACTTTTCCATGTAGATTGAATTTGATAACTGTTCATTAATGCTCCAAATATATGGATATCAGTGTTTAAATATCCACAATCGTAAATATTGCCAGGAGCAAAATTTCCCAATGGGTTTTGGTTGGATATAGTGGGGTAAAAGATAGAGAAATATAAAGACATTAAAAGTTAGAAGACTCCTCTGCAACAGAGGGGAAAAATTGGTGGGGCTTGTTACAGTGCTTGATTTCTACTGGGGACTTAGAAGTAATGACACCCCAACAGATCCCCAATTGAGTGCTCTGATCACCAGAGTGTTGGTTGCTATTGCTTCAGTATTTTCCAAGGAAAGGAAAATTTTGTAACCTACAGAAAGTAGAATACTAAAATAATCCCAGGAAAAAAATAAATAGATATAAGAAAGTCAACGACAAAAAAATCTAAAGCCTCCTAGTCAGTTTTTTTCTCCTTGGACAGATAATTTCAATTTCAGCTCCCTTTGCTGAGCCCTAGAGACAGAATGGTCAATGTGAGAGGCCAAAGTGACAGGCCACAGCACTCTGCCTTTCATTTTAGGTCACTGCTCCTGAAAAACCAAACACATTCTTATGTCAATAGGAAGTAACATAAAAAATGGTAAAAGCTTTATGAGAGATGTTTCTCTTTTACGTATTTTTTTTCTAACTTAGCATCTCAGTAAAAGAAAGAGCAACTACACAAAACAACTGTAAACTTCTCAGCACTGCTAAAGCACCTGATGATTACGTTTGTCCATTTCTATCACCCAAATAACTCATTCACCCCTGGGGCCAGTATTCATTTTTATCTGTACCTAAATAAGATTTTAATTTGAGAAATAAAAGCCTCTAGCTTGGACTGCTCATGCTGTGCAAGGTTATCAACTGCTAATCGTTTATTTTTAATGCAATGGGGACCTCACCCCATGGATTACTCAATGCTCAGTCTGAGACCATTTGCCTGTTTGATGTGGTCTCCAGATTAAATGATGGCACTTCCAACACTCCAAATGTTCTAAATATTCCTCATTTCAAAGGTATTGAAACAAAGCACACAGCGAGCACATTAGCTCTGGTCACAAAAGCAGCAGAGAAAGGAGTGTGTATCCAAGCTGATGAACTGCACCTTCAACTTCTCCACACAAGCTCAGGGACATCATCATCACACACTAAAAATACCCCAAGCAACCTGCCTGACACAGGTTGAAGCTTGAGAAGCTTCAGCAGAACCATTATTTAAGCTCATTGGCTTGGTCTTCCAGCTTTTATGTGTACGAATTAATAATACAATGCCATCAAGTGCAGTTCTAATATGCCTTGCAATTATGGTACCAAGCACTAATTATGCTGTTATTGCTCATTTTTATGATGAGAATTTCATTTTTTTTTTTTTTTTTTTTAAGTTCATGGGAATAGGAGGAAAACTCACAGAAAGCCATGGTTGTAAATTTTAATTGCTGAGCCTTAATCACAAAAAATAGCGAGAGAGGGAATTAGTCAAATACAGAGGAGCAGAAAAAAATTACTTATTTCTATGCAGTTTGCCATAATGACATCTGGGACTGTCAAGACTGGCAGTTGAGACTCTACAGGATGAAACTTTGAAAAATATGAACATTATTTAACTTGAGCTAAGCTTAACAAATTTTCTGTGCTTTCAATTCTCAAGGCTGAAGTCTTTGCAGCAGGTTGTAAAGAAATAATCCTTCCCCCCC